>CM033721.1:72625545-72870960 GCA_019671005.1 Hibiscus mutabilis | reverse complement strand
AAACATCTATTTCAGTTAAAAGTTAAACTTTAAACACCTATTTCAACTAAAAATATTTTAAACACCTATTACAAAAAAAAACATAATTTAAGTACCTATTTTATAATAACTCAAATTATTAATAATAACTAAAAGTTTAATACCAAATGTTTTTTTTTATCATTTTAACCGGATTCCATCAATAATAAAGTAACGTGTTAGAAGATTTGATTAGGACTATTTTGATTTCCCATGAAACTTATGTGAAGAGGTAACCGAACACCATGAAGAACATATTTTATAATTTTAATATTGCAATTTGCAAAGCTATTGAAAACATTTGTGACATCCAACCGACAGAGCCTATTCATTGAATTCTTTATTTTTTTTTCCATATTAAAATAACCATATAAATCGTACGATGAAATTGAACATACCAGCTTTGAATATTGAATGTGAGCCAACATTCTCTTCACATTTTTAATTTTATTCGTGTCTTAATAATTGAATTCGTATGATTTTTTAGTATATTAGTATAATTACATAATAATACATGTTTATATTTTTTTAATTTATTGATAATACATACATAAAATGTTTGAATCTATGTCTCTTAATATAAAGATCATTATTTTTTTTCTGAAAACACTAGTTGAATTTATAAATTCGTATGATATAAATAAATAATTCAAAATGATATAAATTAGGGTAAAATACATGAATTGTCACTCAACTATTTTTAAAAAATGTAAAATGATCGTCAAACTTTTAAATATTATATAATGGGCATTAAACTTTAGTTTTTGTTACAAAATAGTCGCTGAACTGTTAACTGTCGTTTATTGGGTGATGTAACAGTTATAAAAATTTGAATAATGTAATATTTAATCATCTATATTGACACATTTAATCAATTTATTCATAATTTAATCTTCATTATTGATGTCTAAATTGATTGAATATGTAAATATTGAATTTTAAATATGTCATTATACAAAATTTCTTAATTATCACATATTCCAATTAACGATAGTCAACAGTACATTGACCATTTTTAATAAAAATTAATGTTTAATGACTATTATATAATTTTTTAAAGTTTAGTGATTATTTTATTTTTTAAAAATAATTTAATGACTATTTATGTACTTTACCCTATAAATTAATGCTGATATGATTCGAAAAAATCTGGTCGACAAATTTAAATAATATAAATTAACAATGGGCCAAACTCAAAATAACACGAATGGAAAACAACCTGAACTCGAAAAAAAAATCATGGCTAAACCAATAATTTCTTTGTAATTCCTAAATCCAAGCTTATAAAATTCAATTTTGACAAATTGGTCAGTAGAAATTGTACTATTAGCTCACCCAACCTGTCATTTCAATTGATGACAGCCATACATAAATAATCGGAAGAAAAGGTTGTAAAGTGAACACACTGATTGAAGAATCCAGTATTAGATTATGAATTCCGCCGCATCAATCCATATTTTTTCCATTAGAAAAGGAAATAATCAAACCCCATAATCACAAAACAGATTTGAAATGCAAGAGCTGCTACTCGAGAAAGGTTCGTTCTTTTCAATTTCCCACGCCGACTCTCTTTTTTCCCATTATAAATCTTGTTGAATTTCGTATGGGTTTATTAAATTCTTCATTTTTTTTTGAGTTTAAAGTTCGTTTTTTTGGTTGTTCGTTTCATTTTATAATCTGGGTTTTCTTTTTAGCTTCAGAATTGAGGGGAAAAAAGTTGAATTTAGTAATTTACCCCCTTGTTTTAACTTGTTTTTAGGAGATAGAATGGCAGAAGAGGTTACAACAGGAACAGAAAGTTCGGATTTTTCACTGTTAGAATGGATTTTCCAGGTTAAAAACATGGCCTTGGAATCATACAAAAGCAAGCCGATTTCACATTGGATTCTCCTGTTTCTAAGTAGTTTGGGGATGCTTGTGGCATTTCCTACTTCTAGTCTTTTGTCTCGTGTCTACTTTGCTAATGGTGGAACCAGCAAATGGATCATTTCATGGGCAGCTGTGGTTGGTTGGCCTATTCCGGCATTAATCTTGTTTCCCACTTATGTCTGTTCTAAAACCAGACCTACTCCTTTCAACTTGTATCTGTTTCTGTCCTATGTTTTTCTGGGTTTTCTTAGTGCTGCTGATAATCTCATGTATGCATATGCTTATATCTCCCTGCATCAACAGCAGCTCTGTTGGCCTCATCATCACTTGCTTTCTCTGCTTTGTTTGGTTTCTGGATTGTGAACAACAAACTGAATGCTTCAGTTGTAAACTCTATCGTGATCATAACAGCTGCGATGACGTTGATCGCGCTGGATTCGGATTCCGATAGGTACCCGTATGTGACCAACAGCCAATACGTTTGGGGTTTTGTATGGGATATCTTAGGTTCGGCACTCCACGGGCTTATATTCGCGCTTTCGGAGTGGGTTTTCGTAAAGTTCTTAGGCAGGAGGTCTTTTCATGTTGTTTTGGAGCAACAAGTCATGGTTTCTTTCTTTGCATTTGTGTTTACAACCATTGGGGTTATAGTTAATGATGATTTCCGAGGAATGGCGGCCGAGGCCAAGACTTTCAAGGGCGGCGAAACCGCCTACAATCTGGTTATCGTTTGGAGTGTCATTACTTTCCAATTGGGGGTATTAGGAGCCACTGCTATACTGTTCTTGGCTTCCACCGTGATGGGCGGGGTGCTTAATGCAGTAAGGGTACCGATCACAGCTGTTGCTGCAGTAATTTTCATGAATGACCCAATGAGTGGCTTCAAGATCCTGTCTTTGGTCATAACATTCTGGGGATTCGCTTCCTACATCTATGGCACTTCCTCTTGGAATAAGTTATCCCAGTCATAAGTTCCCCGTACTCGTATCCGACACGGTCAAAAAAACAATCAAACTGATGCTCCATTTGGATTCAAAGGGTGTAAGAAAAGTTCTTCCATGTGTATTAGATTGCTACGGTAAGACTCGTTTTCGGACTCGGATGTGTGTAGATGTGGATACCTATCTAATCCAATTGATGCATAATTACAAATTCTAGCATGTAATCAAACACACACACACACACACACAATAAACAAGAGCAGAATCCAGCCTAACTCGGAACTGAAGGCACCTAAATGATGTCGGTTTGCTAGGGAAGAAATTCTGGTAATTATCTACTGCTTATAGTATCAATTTGCAGCTTCTAAAGAGGCTTTTGCTGTGCAAAACTCCCCCTAAACAGGTCTGGTTTGTTACTGTGAATTAGAGCACCCGAGATATTGTTTTTGACCATTTTTCTAATGTGCAGCCTTGCCGAAAGTGGGTGTTTTCTGCTGCTCTTCAGACAATGAAGAGTGGCCGTTTTTCTACTGTGTTAGAACGATAACAGAAGGTTACAAGATGGTATAAGTCAGAACAACTAGTTGCTGTTTGTTTATAAGATTTCTTATACTAGCTTTCATATCAATCCTTATAGCTAGCCAAGCCATGCTAGAACACCTTCGCGAGACTCTACGTACGGGCCACCGCTTTTAGGAGTCATGGCTTCCTTGCCGATGCGGACCTTAGAGTTTCGAAACCTTCAGCTACAGCCTATATAGGCTACAGAGAGCGAAGTAAGCTTCGTAAGGGACCTTATTGTTTCGAAACCTTCAGCTACAGCCTATATAGGCTACAGTGAGCGAAGTACGCTTCGTAAGGCTCAGTGAGGTAATCAAAGTTACGACAAGGTAAACTTAGAAAACCGAAGTGAACAAGATATGGGAAAGTGAAGAGCGACATTGGCATCAAAGAGCAAGAATCGACTGGCTAAAGTTGGGAGATCGTAACACTAAATTTTTCCATGCCACTACAATTCAAAATAGGAGAAGGAATGCTATTTGTCGGTTGATGGACGATAGTGGAGGTTGGCTTGAGGATGAATCCTCTATAGCAGAGCACTTGCAAAGATATTTTCAAAGAGTGTACACGAAGGATCCGGCCATTGATACGACCTACCTGTCAGGTGTTATTCCCTCTGTGTGATCTCTTTGGAAATGCATTCGATGCTTAGTAATGTTGTTTCTGATGATGAAATTGTCGAAGCAGTGTTTGGTATGGGATATTGTTAAAGATGATCTGATGAATATGGTAAAGGATTTCTTTAATCATGGGCTTCTGGATAAGGCTTTAAGTGCTCATTCTTAAGAAACAGAACCCGACGGAAGTTTAAAGAATGAAGAAAGGGAAATCAAGGGTTGTGACTCTTAAAATCGATATGAAAAAAGCTTATGATAAAGTGAATTGGGAGATTTTAGGGATTGTGATATAAGGAATGAGTTTCGATGATTGGTGGATTCAACTAGTCTTATAATGTGTTTTTACTCTTTCTTTTGCTTTAGTTATCAATAGCGAAAGACGCGAAGATTTCTTTCCCACTCGAGAACTTCGTCAAGGAGAACCATTACCCTTTTTTTTCTCATCTCTAATGTTTTATCGTGGTTGATCGAAAAGGAAATCAATGCAAATGCTTGGGAGGGTTTCAAGATTAAAAGACCATGATGAACTTATTTAACAATCATTTCACTCACCAAATGGGGCATAAAGTTTGGAATCAGAAACATCTATCCAACATGTCTAAATGATGCTGGAAAGTGGGCATGGAAATTCTAGCATGCAATCCAGACAGCTTTTTCTACACCATACCATGATGCTAAAGCATATATAGAGAGACCTAACTTTGAAGGATAATTTCCTAGACATGGCAAAACTGCATTGACAGATACTGGCTTGATGGATTTATAACAATGCACCCTTTTCTGAATTAGTAGACCATTCGATTCGATTCTTTCCTTGTCAATCCTCCACATGCTCAGAAAAAGATGCTTGCCAAACCAACCCAATTAAGCTAATCCTATGTTGAAAATGATTTACAAATATGATAATATCTAGCATGGTAGGAACCTCTCAATTTGATCGTCCATTTTAATGGTTAGGAATCTCTCTCCATCACAACAACATTTATTCTGTGTTAGATGATAATGGTAAATATATGATCGCACAATATATAATAATATATCTCAAGCTCGAGTATTAAGCAATAAATTTCTCTAATTAAATAAGTATTACGATATGGACCCCCTTTTCTTTAATTTTGACAAGCACAACTGACATTTTGTTTTTCTTCATGTTGCAGAAGTATTTTTCTACCATTAATGGTGAAGCAGTGATCCATGAGTAACTATTACTCTTGAGGTGCTCCCAACTAACTCCATATCCACCAGCAGATTAAAATAACTGCAAAGGGGCTTGCTTTTCTTACAGGGCATATGCAACTGTCTCTAGGGTGACCAAAGTCAGCAATTGCCTGAGCAAACCATTCAATAATCAAGTTTCAGACTGATTTAGTTGTTTGTATGAAGATTAAGGCAACTTTCAATGATCAAACTTGTGTGTTATAACTATGATGACAAAGATTATGAGATTCCAAGACATAATTTAACATTTACTCTAAATCTTCTCCCATGGTGACATAAGGAAAGCCTCATGGTAGGAAAAAAAAAGCTAAAGTCATCTTGGTTCAATATCCTTGAGAAGGCCAACAATTTGTTGCATGGTTGGTCGCTTGGTGGGAACATCGGCTGTGCAGAGATATCCGATTTTGATGGCCTCTTCCATTTGGTGATCCGGTCCGGTGTCACGAATTTTAGGATCAATAGCTTTTGATCCTAGGTTCTTTCTCACTAAACCTCTAACCCAACTCACTAAATTCTTTTCTTGCTCCTCCGGATAATCATCTCCAATTGGCTTTTTCCCTGTGATTAATTCGAACAAAACAACACCGAAGCAATATACATCGGATTTCGGAGTGGAGGCTTGATATTCAGGCTGGGAGAATTCCGGTGGTACATATCCAGGTGACCCTCGGGCAATTTCATCTTCTAGTTCGGTTCCGAAAATCTTGGCTAATCCAAAATCAGATAATCTAGGCTCCAAGTTTAAGTCAAGATAAACACTACTAGCTTTGACATCTCTATGGATTATTGGTGGTGAGCAGCCATGATGGAGAAAAGCCAGTGCTCGTGCAGTGCCGAGGGCGATTTTGTGTCTGAATGACCAGGTTGTTAATAACCCTTCAGAGCCAACATTTTGTATCCCATTGTTGTCTTCCTCCCATGTATCGAGGCTCCAGTCTTCTGTTGCCTGAACACCGAGTGGCAAGTCGTGTAACAAATTCCGCAAGTTCCCATTCTCCATATAATCATAAATAGCAATCCTTTGATCCCCAGCCAAGCAATATCCGGTTAATGGAACAAGATTGGGATGTTTGATTCGACCAAGATACTCGAGCTCCCTTGCAGCTTCTTGGTCTGCCAACGTTGATCCATGAACCAAGACTTTAACAGCTACATGGATTCCACCAGGCAGAAATCCTCGATAAACAGGCCCGAATTTTCCTTCTGCTAGTAAAGTGCCTCGATCGAAATTCGAAGTTGCAGACAAGAGGTCTGTGAATGTGATATTCAGTAGTGGCTTCTCAAATATCACAACCGGGACCGACGTTGCTTGTTTGACATCAGCCACCCAGGTTGTGGAGTCGGTTTGGAAGGAAAACGGACCCGAAATAAGTTGCTCCTCTTTATACGAGGGCTGCTTAACAACCCATGTCCTGGATTTCCTTCTACAACCGAAGGCTAGGATCAGCAACACGGCAAGTAAGCAGACCAGAGAGAGGGTTAAAGTTAAGGCAAGCTTTAAACCCTTATGTCCAATAGCTCTTCTTTTGAAAAGGACAGGATTTGCAGCAATGGGACAGCTGTTCGATGAGCCATAAAAGACTGCTTTGAAGGTCTCGGGGGAGAACCTCGAAGCACAAAGGGTTAAGTTGTTGTAAGAAAAGTTGTACCTCTTCATTGATGGGAGTTTTTCCAAGAGCGAGGGGGGAAATTCTCCGGTCAAATTGTTGTGTGAAACATCAAGTGTGTGTAAATGACTGAGATGTGAAATTTCACCAGGAATGTGACCGATGAGGCCGGTTTTAGACAAATTGAGATACTCTAACCCCAAAAGCATTTCGATTCTAGGGAATTTCTGCATACTGAATCTATTATCCGCTAGATTAAGATGTCTAAGGTTCTGAGCATGACTCAAATTTAGTAAAATTTCTCCACTAAGCTGGTTCTCAGACAAGTCTAGATAAACCAAATGAGACCACTTGTAAGTAGAGTTGAATTGTACCTGAGATACATGACCATGAAACTGGTTCTTGCTCAGGTCAATCACCTGCAGCTGCCCTCGAAAAACACCCATAATTGAACCATTAAACAAGTTCCTGGAAATGTTAAGGCTTGTAAGAGAGATCATTTCTTTAAAATCGGTGTCCCGGCCACGAATCTCGTTTCCGGCGAGATTTAAAGTCTTGAGCTTGGGAAGTGCTGCACCAAAACCATCTGGCAAGGAACCATTCAGCCTGTTTGAGGAGAGGTCAAGTGAAACCATAGACATACAATTCAGAATTCCATTCGGAATGCTCCATTCAAATCGATTTCCGGCAAGGTTAAGAACTTGCAAACTAAGTAAGGAGCTTATAGCTGCAGGGATTTCCCCAGAGAAATTATTACCAGAAAGATCAATGACTTCAAGCAGACCAAAGTTGCCAATGTTGTTAGGAAGAGACCCTGAAATGTTATTACAAGAGAGATTAAGACTCTTCAGTGTGCCTAAACTCCAAAAATCCGAAGGCAAAGCAGTGATTTTGTTATTGCTAAGATCCAAAGACTGAAGCTTTGCTAGCTTTCCAATGGTGGTTTCAGGTATCAAACCAGACGGGCCTAAATTTGAAGCTTTTAAGACAATGACACTCTCATTCTTGGCATCGCAATGAACCCTTTCCCATGAACAGGCAGAACCAGAGAAACTGTAAGAAAATGAAGAATTCAACCCCATTTTTTTCAAAAATTCAGACACATAATACCCATCTGTGTTGGGTAATTGACAAGTGAAATGCTTGAACAAGAGTGATAGAATTAGTACAGAACCAAAGAAACCAAAAGCCATTTTGAACCAAAAACAAGGTCCAAAGTCCAAACTTTAAAGAAGAAGAATCAAAAGCCACCACTTTTTAACCAAAGACAACATTTTTCTTCAAATTCTGCAAAACCCCATTAAAGCCAATACCGCCAACAATAACAACTGTTGAGCAGACTCGGTCGAGGCTCTCGTGATAACCAGAAAACCCCAATAAATTACCTGTAAGAAACCAACAAAATGAACAGTGAAAAAAAAAGAGATTTTTTTTCTAGCATTATGAAGCACTGGGTGTCCGAGGAGCAAAGTTGGAGTTTACCTTGTGAGGCTTTACAAGCATTTCAAACCCAACAAAACAAAAAAACAACCGAAGTGAAGTGGTTTTGTCTATGTCTGGAGCATAAACAACTCCATTCCTTTTCAAAGCACAGTTTTTTTTTATTAAAAGTACAAAACTTTATAACTCAAAGAACAATTCAAGAACAGGTTTTTTTGAATAGGAGAGAGAAGCAAACCAGCAAAGACATGGAGATATTGGGAAGGGGGGAAATGGAAGTTTGGAAAGTGTCAGAAGTTGAGCTTCGTAAATGAAGGAGGGATTTATTACAAAATATTTAAAATTAAAAAACATAATTTAGGTTGGTGAATTTATCAGGGATTGTTAGTTGTGAGTATTCATTATGGTTCTTCATTGAATGATATCATCTTTTTTTTCTTCTTTTTTTATGCTAAGTGATGAGAACTTTTGGTTGAGGCCTCTTTTAGCTTTTCCTCATGTTTTTCAAAAGCAAAAGTTGGAAATATGAATGGCTTTTCAAATTTACAAGGTAACAAAAATGTTCTATTCATAAATTGTCAAATTTGTGAAGTAAGGGATTAAATTGAAGTATAAACACGAATTTTATAAATTGAGAATTGTATAATTTTAAGGCATAAAGTTAAAAAAATATTTTTAACGTTTGATTAAATAGTTAATTTAATTTTTTTGAAGTAATTTTATCATTAATATTTTATTTTAGATCAAAATGATCTTTCTGTGTATGAAAACAGTTAGTCAACTAGCGAGAAATAACTTTAAATGAGGTGGAAAACCTATAGGCAGTGTAATATTGACAAATGTGTTGCTTTGAAAGAATATCACATTAATTAAAAAATAATTTTATAAAATTATATAAAATATAAAATTATTTTTTTTACTGACATATAATTCTGTCAAGTTATTTTAAGTTGTTCTTCGTTAGTAGTTGACTAATAATTTCAATCACAAATAAAACATTTTAACTGAAAATAAAACGTTAAGGATTAAATTGCTTCAAAAAATATAAGCACTCAATATAAGTATATGATTTAATCTTTAAAATTTGTAAAATTTTAATTCGCCCCTCAAAACTAATAACTATATGATTTAATCCCTTCAAATTTGTAAAATTTTAAATCATTGCCACGTTTCCTTCTAAATCCACCTTTCTAACATATCTCTATAAGGGAGGACACGAATCTTTGTGAATTGTCAAACTTGTCTCATCATTACACATTAAGAACCCTAAACAATTTGTTCAAATCTTTATGAAAGATTAATTGAACCCACCAAATTGTTCTTTCCCCTAATCATTTCTCTGAAATGGGCTCGATCATTGAGTTTATTTTGACAACTTAGTCCCCTAATTTTTATAACTTGGTTCACATTTTTTAATGCTTGTTTTTGTGGATAATATTATAATCTTAATAGCTTTTTTCTATTGCTACTTTGGTAATAAACTAAAATAAAAAATAGTTTTTATATATTTTCTTTGACATAAATACATAGTTTTATGTAAAAATATTATTACAAATATTTTAATTTTTGTCCCTTTTATTATGATGTTTTTAAGGATTTTTTTTTACACCTTCAAACAACTTTACAAAATATCATTTATAAAGTAATCGGTTAAACCTTCAAACAAGGTTACGAGTTCAAGTTTTACCAAGTATATACACTTTAATTTCTTTGGCGGACTCACTTATGGCTTTATACACGTCCATGTAAATCTTTTGCAATTCTCAACACGTTCATATGAACCATTCGAGTAACTCACAACATCTTCTATAAAGTATTATAGCCAAAATTATAAGTTAAAATCAATCATACACACTTTGAGAACATAATATCAATTATTGAAAATTCTATCGCCTACTCAATAAACGACACTTAATAAACTTTTTCAAATGAATTAGAATATTCCTCAACAAAATATAGCATCACATATTGATTAATCACTTACAAGTAGGGATGTGAAATCAGGTAATCGGACAGGTTTCAGTCAGGTAATATTAGGTCAGGTCAAACCGGGTGTGCCAGGTCAATTTAATAGTTCGACTCGAATCAGGTCGGGTCCGGATCGACTCAGATTCGGGTCATTATCAGGTTGATTTCGAATCAGGTTGAGTTCAGGTTCGGGTTCGGGTCGGGTAACTTTCAGGTCATGTAAGTCTCAGTTCAGGCCAAAATGGTTCAGGTCTGAATCAGTTAATTAATAGGTTAATTCAGGTTCAAATGCACTTCGGGTCGGGCCACGTTCAGGTCGAGTCACATTGTTGACGGATAAAATTCAAGTCGGGTAATATCGGGTTTGGTTGAGCTTAAAGTCAGATAATTACTAATTAGTACTTATTGTTACTTGTACAAAGTACAAATAGACTCCGTCACTCGGGGTACGGTAATTGTGTGGGTAAATTTAGGATAAAATTATTTTTTAGGGATTAATATGAATCAAAATATCTCTTATTCCCTTAGGGATGTCGGATAAAAAATAATTGTGACTAAATAATAAATTTAATAAACTAAAACTTAAATTAGGACTAAAAAGAAAACTTTTAAATGGATAAGGCCTTCAAGGGTAATTAATCTATAACCTAAAAGTAAAATGTCGGCGGCAAAATATTAATTATTTAATTTAAATTTTAAAATTAAATGGGTAAATTACATTTTTGGCTTGAAAATTACCAATTTGAATCCCGCCTAATGTTTTATGTTAGGGGAAATTCAAGTTTTAGTCCATATGATTTTAAAAGGTTTTCATTTAAGTCTCAAATTTTCACTTTTAGGTTTTAATTTAATTCAATCGAGTCCCAATATAGGTTATAATTGAAATCGAGTCCCATCTTATTCTTTACTTTATTAGACTAAAATATAAAAATTAAAAATATTGTACTAAATTACACGAATTAAATATATAAAAAAGATTAATTTCGGTTAAATACGTATTGTAGGGAATTAATTGAACACTAAGCTTAAAGCCTAAAACTTTAAACCAATATCATAAACCAATAACTCTAAACTACACTACACCATAAGTTAAAGTGTTAATTTCGGTTAAATAAAGATTAATTTCGGTTAAATACGTATGGTATATAATATATAGATTATATTGTAGACTATAGTATAAACTCGAAACCTTAAACCAATATCTTAGACCCCAAACCTTAAACCATACAAATTAATCTATTAAACCAATAACTTTAATCTACACCATAAGTGTTCAAATATACATATATATAGGGATGGATCTAGTTACATGGTGTAAAACTCATTTACTTTTACACTAATCCATGGCCATTGGATGAGTAAAATGGATGGATGAGATTAACAGTAAAAAATGTGAAGATTATCACTTGAAAAAAAAAGTAAGGAAACAATCTTAGCCATTAATTACCATCATCTAACGGTCCAAAAAAAGTATAAAAGTAATTGAGTTTTACACAATGTAAGTGGATCCTAACCCTATATATATTAAATTAAAATATATTTAACTTGTTCATTACATATTACATCAAAATAATGAAATAAATTTATTAATGTTTAAAGTGACTTCTAATTATTAAGATAATAATCAACAAATGAGTCATTTAATACATTTAATTTAATAGTTATAGTTAAAATTTTAATATGATGATCTACTTAATACAAGAAGAAAAATTTTTAATTTAATGATTATAATTAACAAATTAATTTAAATTTTGAATGATAAATTTAAATTTATCAATCTCACATTATTAATTTAATAAAACTTTTAAATATCATTATATACTATAATTTATAAACTATAAATAAGTAAAAATATTAAACTAATGATCATAGTTAATCATGTATTTTAAATTGTAAATATGTATTTGTCACACTATAATATGATAAACTCATAGTCTCATAACTTTATCAATTGTAACTTATTAGTTATTACAAGTCGGAATGTGAGATAAATATCAAGTCAGGTAAATGTCGGATCAATTCAATAATAAGTCAGGTCATTTACAGGTTGAGTCAATTACAGTTCAGGTTCATAACAGGTTAGGTCGATAACAGGTCGGGTAATATCAGTTATTTATAAGGTTAATATTGGGTTCGAGTTCATAGTAGGTCGGGTGCAGGTCGAGTTCGATTATCACATTATTAGGTTGAATTCGGGTTCAGATCCAAAATTTTCAAGTCCAACTCGGGTTCAGGTCAACACCAGTTCAGATTCGAATCGATTTCGGGTCACCACTAATTCTGACTCAAGTCGATTTAAGTCAATTTTACAGGTCGGGTTAGCTTTTTACATCCCTACTTACAAGTTCTGTTTAATAAGTCCGATTTGGTTAGAACCCAACTTTAAATATGGGTAAACTACATTTTGTTTATCATCCAACTTTGTTTGAGTTTTTGTTTTAGTCACTCGAGTTTAGAATTTCATTCTTTTTATTACTTAGTTGTTAAATCTTTAATGTCGTTTAAATTTTTATAATAAATTTATACAAATTCGGAACGTGTAAGGTAAAGAATGAGACGAAAAACAATATATACCGATTTCACGTTGATCGTACTATGTAGATTTAGATCGTGATGTAATGGTGTTTGTGTGAAGAAGAGTCGAACTGCCTGAGTTATAAGGGCTAATTGGAGTCAAATTGTTAAATTATAAGAATGAATTAGAATCAGAGAGTTTGATTAACGACTCATAATATTTATATTAATCAATTACATTCTAATACAATTTAACATTACGAACATTGCCATAAGCTGAAACTTCGATCAAATCCATGTTTCGACCCAAAATTCAATGAAACGATTGAAAGTCACGAATCAACGACATTAATGGAGATGATCAAAGCAAACACAGAGACGAATACATAATTTTATATCAGAAATATGAACCGTTGAAAGTAGAGATGGAATCGAATGGAGGATGGAAAGAAATTGCCTCTAACTTTGAATGATTTAATTTTTTAGGCCATTGATAGTTTTAAAACTATTAGAATTAAGTTATTGTCTCGCCCAATTTTTTTTTTGGTTTATTACTTTAAGACTCCAATTAAAATTAATGATATTAAGCATTGACCCCTCATTTCTTCTGGTTTAATTATTTTTTAAGATCTTTTAATTTTAAAATTAATGAAATTACACCTTGACTTCCTTAGTTTTTATGATTTAATTATACTTTAGAACTACATTCATTTCAAAGTTAATTAACTTGGTCCCCTCGTAGTTCAATCTTAGCTCCGTCCTTAGTTAGGAGTTATATTAGAAATTTAAAGGTGCAAATTTAGATCATGCATAAAAAAACACAAAAATATACAAATTATATGAAAATTTGAAATTTTCAAGCGATTACTTTCTAACCCCCTTCGGTCCATCCATATATAGAGACCCAAAAACAGAGAATCAAAGCAGGAGAGGATTCAGGCGGGGGGTGTAGAGCAAAATCTATACAAACAAAGGTGGAACATCTGACATGAAATTATTGACTCACATAAACATTGAATTCAAGAAGCTGCACCAAACACAAAGCTCATACAAATTCCAGATTTCATAAACTTGAGTGGTGATGGTGATGGACCCTTTTTGACAGATTCTGAGAAGTGAGCACTGCTTAGTTCCAAAGCTGCAGTTGATGAATCTCTCTGTGTTTTTGCTTGGTTAGGGAGGCATATATGTTCCCCAACTCTCTCTATGAACTCCAATCAACCCCATTTGATGATGATGGAATTGGAGTTGAAGAAGAAGGATATCTGCTTCTCCCCCCAGTTATAAACCATAGGACAGTGGGAAGGTTTGGTGGAACCAATAAAATATCATTCAGAATGGTTTTGCAAAAGATACTAATATAATATAGGATTCTTATCTCATGCACCGGTGGTGAAACAAAAAATTTCACAAGTATTTAGTTTTTAAAAGTTAGGGTTGAAAATTTTATAGTTTAAAGTTTAGGGTTTAAAATTTAGGGGTTAAAATTTAAGACCCTTAAAAGGAATACATGGCAACTTTAGAAGTACGCTTGTAGAAAAAAAAAACTTTCTACTAACGGTGTATCAAATAATTACCCTATAATTATAGAAAAATATTTCATGTACTAGCAGCGGGGAACTTGTTTCCCACAAGCGGATCTAATTTAAAAATTAGAGATTTAGTTTAGGGTTAAAGGGGCGAAACTAGGCAGAGTTTTGTGGTGTGGGTCTCTGCCAACTTAACTTTTTTTCCAATGGTAGTAGACTAGTTTTTTTTAGAAAAAAAGGTAAAATTAGTTCTATAATTACCTCAATTTTTTTAAAATCTTATTTTGACTCCTTCAAAATTTTTAATCTCATTATGGTTCTCCTCTTTATAAATTTCTAGTTCCACCCTAAGTTTAGGTTTTAGGGGTTTAGGTTGTAGGCTTTGGAATGCATAGTTTATGGTTTCAATTTATGTTTAGGGGTTAAAAGTTAGGGTTTTAAGACTAGAATTTAGGATTTTAATTTCTATAGTGAAATTAGCCATGTTTGGGGGGAGATTTTATTGCCGGTGCATGGTATAATTACCCACAATATATTATAAGATATTGAACATTCAGTGTGCAATGTCTATACTACTGAGACCCTTCCACACTCATAAATTAAAAGATATTGAACGCTTAAGCATGTTAAATGTTATGTCCTTTTATATATATACCAATGATAATGTCAATCGAACATATTCTATCTATATATATATAGCTTCTGCTTAGCATGTTGAGTTAGAAAAATAATAAAGCAAGTTAGTATAGGAGGAATCTTGTTTGAACAATAAAGGGTGATCAGTGAAGACAAAAGCCTAAGCATTTGGAAGCATTTGGTAATGGAAGAGCCTGGAATTGGGATCATAATATTATAATGGGAATTAGGGAATCAACCCTTTCTGCCCCACTTGAACCCACAGATATTATATCTTCAAAACATTAAACTATCTCAAAGATTAAAAGTTGGTATTAGAAATATCAACCAATAATGACTATATTAATTAGTTTAATGGGGGAGCCTTCAAGAACAAGGACTCAACTGATAAATAATTCATTGAAAAAGGTCTTGGCCTATATTGTTTATCAAATAATTCACAAATATGATGTTTAAGTAAAATCAAATGTTCGGATTTTGATGTTATAAATATAACAAATTAAATTAATGTTATACTATTCGATTTAAGTTAATCGGTCAATAAACGAAAACTATACAATTCACAAATATGATTAGAGGTGACAATCGGGTGAAGAATAAAAAACTCGTGAAGATCTAAACCGACAAGATGAAGAATAATTGAAATTTCTATCCACAGAGATGGAGACAAAAAATATCTTATCCTTGAAGCTTAAATAGGGACGGAGACACAAATTTTTATATCCGCAATGTGAGAATCTTTGAACCGTCAGTGGCGGGACATATTAAAGTGGGGTCAATTGACCCTACTTTTTGTTGGGGTGTGAGATTTTTAAAGAGGTAAATGTAGTTTTCAAAGAGTTAATATATAATTTTTCATAAGATATAATAGAATTAATATCACTTGATTTGTTGGGGTATGAGGTCAACAATACTTATTGTAGTGGTATAAAAATCTATGTACCTCATACTCTACTCTAACCCACTATATAGTAATCTTGGCTCTGACACTGCGAACCATACTTGTATGTCGTGTGGGGATTCCTTGAAAATATTCATATGAATCTATGATATTTTACAATTTTTTAAATATATATATATATATATATATATTTACCTCCCTTCTACCTATATATCCTGACATTTATATTTATTGTTAAGTTATTATTATAGTTTCGAAATAGTCTGTTTATTGTTGGCAAAATTAAATTTATCATTCATGTTTATAAAATTAGAGATTTAAGGTGATTACAAGGTAGTATATGTTTATATTTTTTCTTTAACCCTCTGATGTGCCACACGCCTTGCAGACAAAGTGGATTGAACGCGGGACTCCTAAGATGAATAACATCTTTTTTCTACTGGGACCACTCGCTGGTTTCAAGATTTGAATATTTTTTTTGAAAAATTGAAATCCATTAATTTTATTAAACGATGATATATCCGAAATTATAATGAAAGTTCACAACATAGTAAATAAAACACCTAAATCCAGACATAATCCTAGTAAACAAAACTAGCGTTTCAAGATCAAAAGAGGACCATACAAGGAAAAGGTAAGAAACTAACCCAAAAACTCGAAATAAAAGAAGGATACAAACATCACCAAAATCGACGATGATAGGTAAAGCCATCAACAAACAACATAAAAATGCATATTACAATGAAGGTACGTTGACAATAAGGTCATTACCACAACTCAATCGCGAATAAGAAACGGCAGATGTAATTGCGTATCCAAATTTAGTTCGAGGGTTTAAAATAGAGAGATCAGCAGCATAATGAAAGGAGCGCCATCATGATCTGTCATGGCGTTGTCAGATCCAACCCTAATAGAAAATCAAAAACAAAAAAGAAAAAGCGTGTCAAAAGACAGAGAAAAACGTACTACAAGGTAGAGTAAAATCGTGCTACAAGAGCATAAATTTTTGAAAACTGAAAAATAAAACAAACAAAACGATAGGTCTCAGTGGTCGACGACCAATATTAAAATTAGTACCGCAACTGGTGTTTAAAAGAAAAGAGAAACAAGAGTGAGCAACTCTATAATTGAGAGAAAAGAATTAGTGAACGGCAAGGTTTGAATATTTTTAAGTGTAAAGAATATGACTTGTAAACTTTATCAAAAATATATGTAAATTGTAGACTGAAATTAATCAAATATTTTAATTAATAAAGTAATAAGTTTTGTTCAATTTTTTTTATATGTAGATTTTCCAAAACTCATGAGAATCTACGCGAAAAAAAATATAAGAATAAAATTTTTAAATTATTTAATAAAATACTCAAAACATTTTTATAAATATTAAAAATAAAATAAAAAATACAAAATCATCTTTGTCCCACTTTGCCACACGTATACATGGTGCTTTATACAAAGCTTTAAACTTTCAATAGGCCTTGAGAGCATGGGTTTAGAGGAAGCTGGAATGCCACCTAGTTGACTTCTAGTAATTGCAGCGAAGCCCATCTGACATGACGTGCCCTCCCTGACTTACTAATAGATCTAATTATAATTTTAGTCCTTCTACTAAGTTAACATTTTATATTTAATCATTCTATTACTCCATAATTTAGCACAAGTTGATTTTGAATTTACATAGAAGTTGAATTGGCTAGCCCCAACCTCATTTTCCTAGTACGTGTTATTGACTCATTTGGTAAGAAGAGTTGGTATGTTGATTTTAAACTCATTAAATGAGAGGCGAATATCTAACGTGGCAAACGAGTTATTCAGTTCAGGTTCGATATGGGCTATTCGGTTTGAATCATTTCAGGTTTGACTACATTCAGTTTCGGTTCGAGTCTGGCTCGATTCTAGTTCGTGTCTATGGTTATTCGAATCATTTCAGGTCGGTTGATTTCGGTTCGGGTCAATATCTGATTAACCTTTGGAATTGTATATAAAATTTTAATATAATAGAAGGACTAAAAACATAATTAAACCCTACTAAATGAAGCAACCATACAGTCAAATTCACTACTTCAAAAGTTTTTCAATTAAATAATTTTGAAACCTTATCCTATATGTCACAAGCTTATCTGTATTGAGTTGATGATACAAACGCCAATATGATTTAAATAATCTCGACCGTTGATTTTGGAAATTCCATCTGAGTTTGATATTTGAACTACCAACGGCGCAAAAAAGCGAAAAAGAAGGGTGGAATTGATATTCAACGAATGGTTTTAAACGAAAAAAAAATGTTTATTCCGAAAGATTTAAATTCGAGTAGTTTTACTTATAAAGCGTTGTATCTTAATAAAATGTTAAAAAATATAGACAAATATTACATTATAATTACCAATAAATAAAAAAATATAAATAAATATTACATTGTAATCACGAGTATAATTCTTAAAATTTGAATGGATTGAAATACAATTTGATAATGTTTATGCGGTTTGAATGGTTTTTAGCATTTAAAAATTGGTTTATTGATTTTAAATTTATAAAAACGGAAAGTAAATATGATGACATCTGATTTAACAAAATTGAATGTTTTAATCGACACATTTATAATGTTTTAAATTAAAAGGAAAATATTTTATTTGGGCACCTAAAATATTACTTAAAATCAATTTAAAATTAGTTGATAACTTATAAATAGAACAACATATAATATCGTATACTAGTCATTGCACCGTAACACATGCCCTTGATCTATTTAATAAATGAGATAGATTATTATTTTTCTCAAAATTTAGTTATTATTTGTTTAAAATAGTAGTCAAATAAAAAAAATTAATTTAAATTTTAAATATAAAAACTTAATAAACTATTATTTCTTTCGATATTTAATCTTAATTTCGTGTAAACTATTTCAATTTTCAAATCTATAAATTGAAAAAAAATCGGAATTTAACCAAGATATTGAAAGAAATAGAAGTGGACCCCGCTAGATATTAGTTGGCCTGCACTAAGCTCAACCATTGTCCGAAAACCGGACCGGACGTGGAAGCAGAGAGCAAAACATGGCGAAAGCAATGTAAGAGAGATAACTCCCAAAAAGAAGAATTCAATACTAATATTATTTCAAATTCAGACGCTCCAATTCTTTAATTCTACTCCACCAAATCCGAGGAAATTCAAAACTCAGCTTTAAAAATCCTTCATTTCCAATACCCAGATCCCGATTTCGATTAAATTTGCCTCTTTCAAATTCATTTCCCCCATTAAAGTTGAGCTCTTGCTTTCTTGCTTCATTGTTAAGTCTCATTTTCAGGGAATTCTTCAAAATCCAGAAATTTTACTCCGTTTCACTATCTGGGATTCTTAAAAATCATGGGAATCCAAAACGACATAGTGAAGTTCAACGTAGGCGGGAGAATCTTCCAAACGACAGCCACAACACTTGCAAACGCCGGCCGTGATTCATTCTTCGGTTCATTATTCGACGACAATTGGGACTTACGGCCGCAACAACACCAAGAATTCTTCATCGACAGAAACCCAGACTGTTTCGCCGTCCTCCTCGATCTCCTCCGCACCGGATATCTCTGCATCCCTCCCAATGTCCCGGAAAGACTCCTTTACAAAGAAGCAATGTTTTACGGCTTAATCATTCATGTCCGTACGGCTAAACTCGGCCCATTTGATGGTAACAGACTAAAGCTTTCGAAATCAGTAACGGGCCGAGCCCCGGGGGATGGAACCGCCATCCGAGCCGGCCCGGATGGCGGTTGCTGCGTGGCGCACGGTAGCATGGTCCATGTGTTTGATTGGATGTTAGAAGAACATCCGCCGCTTAACCTTGATTACCAGAGAGTCAACGACATAGGTTGGGTCAACGCCGAGAGTGTTTTGATAAGTGCCTGTGAAAGGCTAGGGAGAGGAGACGGCGGAATGGGGTTGTTCAGTTCTTACACCGGTGACTTGAGGTACAAGTTTAATGTTTTCCATGACAACCAAATCAAGAGTTACACAGCTGGTGCTTTGAGTTTCAGCCCTGATTGTAAGATTTTTGCAAGTTGTAAAGGGAGAAGCAATGAGTATGGGATTGGAGTTTGGGACCAAGTGACTGGCAAACAGATTGATTTCTTCTACGAAAGTCCCGGTTGGTCGCTCGGTGAAGCCGATAAACTCCAATGGCTAAACGGGACAAACTGTTTGCTAGTAGCCACTTTGTTTCCCAGGAAAGACAATTGTTACATCAGTTTACTTGATTTCAGACAGAAGACAATGGTTTGGTCTTGGTCCGACATCGGTGCTCCTTTAACCGTTGGTGAAAAACGAGTGAGGGATGCAATTGCAATGGAGGAATGCAACTCGGTGTGTGTGGTTAGCGAGTACGAGGATTTGGGGTTTATTGATTTGAGGATCAATGGGGGAAGTGTAAGGTGGAGTTCAAGGAGTAGGTTGATGAAAGGGAAGATGCCCGATGAGCCTTGTTATCCGAAACTGGCATTGCATAACGGCCAGTTGTTTTCGTCCATGAATGATTGCATCTCGGTGTTTTGTGGCCCCGATTGGGTGTTAACATCTAGGCTTAGAAGGAGTTATGGTGGTTCAATATGTGACTTCTCGATAGGAGGTGATAGGCTCTTTGCACTTCATAGCGAGGATAATGTGTTTGACATATGGGAAACTCCGCCAACATCGGTCATATGATTCAGGTCATGGTTTCATTTCTGTAGCAGTGTTTTCTTTTTTCGATATAACAGTCATTTAAGTTTTCAGGTAGTTGAACATGGAGGATCAACTTATAGGTATAGCAAATATTATAGGTTAGGCAAAAGGATTAAAGGGTGATATTTAAAGTTGTGTTCTGTATATATAGATTGCTTGCTATTTGAAAGAAATGAAATTAATTGCTAAACCACCACTACCATATATAGAAAGCTAGAGTTCTTAGATTGTAAAGTATTTTGCTCACCATTACATGGGAATGAAAAATGATTGCTTTCCGGTCGGCTTTATTTCGAATCGAGGTTTAGTTTAGTTGATTCAAGTAACTATTCTTAAAAAGTGGGATATCGAGCACCAAGGAACACCACAGGCACTAGCTCGATCATCTTGATGTTTAAGCACCAATCTAGCCGGTGCCAATGGTGCTCGGGGCACCAAGCCAGTCGGTTCAGATGATGCTCGAGCACCAAGGATGCACTAGTTAGATATTAATTACATGTGAGCAGTTGCAACTGCTTGATTATCTTACAGGTATAAAACATTTGACAGAATTATGAACTTATGCTTTGCCTAATGTTAGGTTAGTGTCTTGACTGCTTTTAGGTCCGGACGAGTGTCGATCCGATGCAATCCCGAGGACTTTTTTCTGGTACACCAAATCTTCTAATGATCCCCCACCACAACAAAACTCTACTGCCTGCATTTACTAGTTTTAGGTCATTCATGAACCAGCTTGTCCATCCACAGAGTTTACAAATTCAAGACCCTGCAATTTTTTTTTCTTTGCTCAAACCTTAACTACTGATTCAACTGGATTTCCACCATGGTGAATTTGATTTATGCTCCACATAATTGAATATAATATATGTTACCCTTTCTTTATATAAATGAATAAAAAAGGAACATACATACACAAATGTCAGTATTGAGGAACATATACTTTTATAAGAAGATACCCTGGATGCACTGACAGATTAGGTCAATCTAAACAGAGATTTGTAAACAATTTACAATCATTTTACAGCTAAGTACTGCGAGGTTTAAGCTATAGTTAAGGATCTAACACTGGCAGCCAAATTCAACAGTAATTTTCCTGGAAATTTCTCTGCATTACTTTCTTCTGATAAAGTATGAATATGTTGAAAAAAAAGGCTTAATAGGTAAAAGAAAATGTTTAAATCCAGATAGGTGCTTAAAGTATTTTATGGCTCAAATAACTGTATAGTTTTTATCCTTATCATTTTAGGTGTTTGGTTGTTAACGGTCATTTAAAAATTTCTTTTAACCAATCAAAACATGATACTGGTTTTGATTTTAATTCCTTTTAACTTTATGTAAAAAAAATTTAGAACCTCAAATTCGGCCACTGTCATCGATAGAATGAAGCCTTCTTCTCTCGCCTCAAAAGTCGTTCATCGTTTAATCGACCGTCGTTTACCACCCATTATTTTTTTTCTTTTTTTACTGTTCGACTTTGCTCCGACGTTAGACAGTCAGCAACGAAAGAATTGAGGAAATGATCATAGAGTCCAACGATAGAAGTGGTGGGCACATTGTCAGCGATTGATAGCGGCAAGGTTGAAATCGATATTTGAGACTTAAGGATTTAAAGATTTGGGGATTTGAGGATTATTTTAAAATTTTTAAGATATATTTTTAAAATTTTGTATTTTTTAAAAACAATAAAAAATAAAATAAAGCATGTTACGTGTCATTTATTTATTCAACATACGAACGCACACCGAAACTGAAAGTGAAGGCTAACAGATAAGGAAGAACGAAAAGAAAAAGGCAATGGACCCCAAGGTCTTAAAAACATCAAGCATTATTACTCATTTGGTAAATGTGATTGGAGAAGATTCTTCTGGTGCAGCTTCTCATCAAAGTTATTGTAATTTTGCTCCTTATTATCAACATGACACATTGCCATTGTTGTCTTCATCAGACACCAATTCCATGAAACATTGTTTAGTTACTGTCATCAACATCAGCAGCAAAGACAAAGTCCATTAGCATCTTCTTCTGGAATTCATAAGTGACCATGATGTTCATCAACCTACCATTTTTGAAAAACAGTCACCTGACTTTTGTATTATATAAAATTTTCTTTTCATTTTTTATCTGGTAATACTACGGCAAAGTTTGATAAATAGCTTTTTGAGCAATAATTAGAGGTTTGAAGTACTTTTAGAGGTTTGATCAGTCAAATTCGTTAATTTGGATATTTGATAAATAGAGGATTGTAATAGCGGATTGAGGTGAAACCTCTTATTTGGAAAAACTCATTTTAGGAGCTTTCTCGGTTAGAGATTTGAATAAAAGACTTGTAAAGACTAATTTGTCCTTGATAATTATAAAAAATTTCTCTAAATAACATAAATTTGATTAACTAATAAAATTAAAAAATAATTTCATAAATAAGGAATTAATATATAAATTAATAAAGAGTAATTATACCATGCACTGGCGTTGGAAACAAATGTTTCCACAAGCGCCCTAATTTTAGAGGGTTAAAGATTCAATTTATGGTTCGTACTTTAGGGGTTTAGGTTTATGTGCTTAGAATTTAGGGACTGTGATTTGAATTTAGAGTTTAGGGTTAAATTTAGGAATTATAGGTAAAACCTAAATCCCTACCATATTACCCTAAAACCTAAACCCTAACCTCTAAATCCTAAACCCCAACACTAAACCCTAAATTCTAACCACATACTCTAAATTCCAAACACCTAAGCCTAAACCCCTAAACTATAAACCCTAAATTAGATCCTTAACCTCTAAAATTAGGGCGCTTGTAGAAATAAAATATTTCCACCGTCAGTGCATCATATATTTTCTCATTAATAAATACATATAAATTTAATAATTAATAAAATTATATTTAAAATATTTCATAGTTAAGAAATTAATATATACATCTAAATTTAATAATTATTAAAAGGGAAACTTACACGGGCCACCCAACTATTACCCTTTTCTTATTTTGGTCACCCAACTAATTTTTTCGTTAAAATGGTCCCTCCCGTTAGATACTTTTTTGTTTTGGTCCCTCATCGTTAAAAACTTAACGGAAATGCTGACATAGATTTTTTTAATATTTTTAAATATTATTTTATTATTTTCCTTCTCTCTTGTATATTATTTTTAAAAGTTTTTATTCAGACCAATTGGTGGTGACGTGTGTCATCATCACAACAAAAAAACAAATGAATTTTGAGGGGGAGCTGGGATTCGAACCCACGTCCCCAGGTGGATAAAACCCAAATGCAGTCATATTTTACTATAAATTGTCTTAAAATTTAATTAAACAAACCCCAAAAACCAAATAAAATTTTAATTAAATGGGTTGCAACATCTAGGATTCAAACCAACATCCCACAGCAATGAAGGGTCAAGTACAAACCAAATTTTCTGGGAGAAAATTTTGATTTATTTCCACTAAAATTTATATTTAACTTTAACGTATATTATGTTACCAACAACACAAAATAAAATATTAAAGTTAGGGGAGTGATTCAAACACAAAATTTTATTGATAAAAATTTAAACACCAAATTAAACTATAAAGTTGTAATAATTTTAACTTAAATTATGTTTAACTAAATTGTGGTTAAAATTAAAAATCAAACTAGATTTTATATTTTCATTTGTTCGATAAAGATAAAATTAATTAAATTATTTAAAAATTAAATTAATAAATTTATTTATTATAGAATATAAACTTTTAAATTATATTTATTTATTATATTAAAACGATTTAGGATCCTTTTAAAATAATTTAGTATTAATTTTATAAAAGTAAAAAAATAATTATTTAATTTATTTTTTGAGCTCGTTTTTTTAATTTAAAATTACTTTGTGGTAAGATTTGATACATCTTTGGTTTAGCCTAGCGGTTAACACAAGCAGTTACCCGCTTGGGGGCGCGGACTCAAATCTTAGCCCCCGAAGTTTTGATTTATTTTGTTGTTACATTCGTCTTGAATAAAAATTTTAAAAATAATAGATAGAGGAGAGAGAAAATAATAGAAAATATTAAAAAAATATACGTTAGTAATTTCATTAAATTTTTTACGGTGGGGACCAAAATAAGAAAGATATCTAACGGAAAAATTATTTTGACTAAAAAATTAATTGGGTGACCAAAATAAGAAAAGAGTAATAAGAAAGATATCTAACGAAAGAGACCATTTTGACTCAAAAACTTAATTGGGTAACCACCCGTGTAGTTTTTTCTTATTAAAATTTTATTAAAAAATATTTTCACAAATAAAAAATTAATATGTACATCTTCATATATGCTCGATAATATTATTAAAAATTATTTTTTATAATATAATTAATATTATTATATACAAAATGTTAATAACTAATAAATTATTCAAACAAATATCAAATATAATCATTTTTTATATATCATTTTGTTTGTTCAAATAATTAAATAACTATCAGCTATTAGTTAATTTAATCAAATAATTTTATACAATCAGCTAATGCTATTAACAATCCAATATTAATTAATATAATCTACTATCCGCTATCAGCTAACCGTTAATTGCTAAACATAATCTACATCAAATCTCGAATTGCAGATGATCTCAAATCTGAAAGATGTAAATTTCGGCTCTTTGGACCCCTTCAAGGACCTCGATCCGATGAACGGAAACAGGATGTTGAGTGTAGCCAGATAAAATATCAATGGAAGAACACTAATACATTAAACTGGCAATGTTTCACGACAAGTAATGTGATTAATCTGGTGAACACTAAAAACATTAAACTAAAGTAAACCCAGATTGCCAAATGAACTAGAAACTTTACTCACAAGACACTAGCTTGAATTTATTGAGATTAATGGAGAAGATTAAAAGGAGAGAAAGAAAGCTGAATACCTAGAGAAGAATGATAAGTAACCCTTTGAGTTTTAATTGGCCATTGACTCTCAGATCCTGAAAATCAAACCAATATAAATGAATTTGACAATTGCTGCAAAGTTCACACTTTTTCTGGTCTCTGTCTGGTTGTCTCTTGCTCTCTATAAGCCAGCCTCTTTTGTGGACAACAACCAACACGTCATTATCAATAGGGTGATAATGAAACTGACCAGCTCGCAAGTTATTCGGGCTTAAGTCAGTTAAAGTTGAGTTTAATTTGAGCTCGTATTCGGCTCGAGACCTTAACAAGTCGAGCTAAACTGACTCAAACTTGATACAAAAAGTTCGTAAACAAGCTCGGAATAATTATATATATTATATATTATATATATAAATATCTATTTATTACTACTCTCTTCCCAAAAGACATGTCTGATAGGATGTGCAGCACCACCGTTTATATATCTCAAGACCTCTTTTTTTCTTTCTGATGTGGGATTAATAGCCCCGCCTTTTCTCATGCGTGACATTCTCCCTCACTCAATCTCGTGACGCCCTCGTCACGAGTCAACCACGCTCGTGATGGACCATTGTCACGGTTGTTCACCCTACCTATCCCACTCATGGGCGCTCAACGTGAAATCGGCTAGTAAAAAGGTCGCTCAAATACCACTTGTCACGGGACTATTACCCATTTCCCAAAAGACATGTCTGATAGGATGTGCAGCGACACCGTTTATATATCCTAATACCTCATTTTTTTTCTTTATGATGATTAATGACCCCTCTTCTTAGGCGTGACAATATGTACTAAAAGTAATGTGTTTAGCAAAAGAAAAATATTAAAATAAATTAGGGGAAAATCTACATATGCATGTTTGTAGTTTTATTTTCCTTGATTGTTGTTTGATTTTGTATTATTGAGAGAATATTTTTTTGTTATTTGGATTAATCTAATTTTAGGACACTCTTTTTTTCTTTCCCGACAATGAATTTCGTTTCAGTATTGGTTATGAAAAAGAGTTTTAACAAAGCTCCATCTTTTATAAAAAATTATAACAAAATTGTTTATTTCGAACCGAGCCTAAAATTTTGAGCTCGACGAGTTTCAAGCCCGAACCGAACATGACTAGGCTCGTTATCATCCCTAATTACCACCAATGGCTTCTTGGATTTTCCTTTTTTAAAAAAACAAAACATAAGCACCTTTTATCACATAACCTTGGTCGGACATCAATGGCCACATAGGCACTAGTTCTTCCACTTAAATATATGCTATAAATTCTAGCCCAACCTCCCAAAATCAAAGTTATTACTACTGGATTCTTCATTTTTTAATCAAATACCAGATTTTATTAAAATAATAAAAAATACACATATAAATATATTTTAAAATATAAAATAAATGTAAAAAATAAAAAATATGCAAACATGAACTAATTCATCCCAATCCCACCATCCAAATGCAATCAAAGAAAAGTTCATAACTTTATGCCCAATACCACACACACATATAAAGCTTTTTCCGATATTTAATTCAACAAAAGGGAAAAAATTAAAGCTTTATGTATTTACCTTATTGGGTGTTAAGGTATTCCATAACTTTATGCCCAATACCCCACACATATAAAGTCCATTAACCAAAATATTGGTTCATGTGGTAAACAACTTAGTATCGTTTAATTAAGTTTGAAGTTCGATGTTGTACGCAGAAAATTCTTATTGGGAGGCTCATCTACCAAAACTAGGTGTGCGACGCGTATTGGTCTGAATTAGTCATGGCAAAGCTCTAAGAACCGGGAACGCAACGAAAAAAAAGGCAGTCCATTAACATCTTCTGATGGAGTTCATAAATGACCGTGTAGCCATATAAAACATAAATGGAAGAGTAGGAAATAATATTAGGGATGTGAAATCAGGTAATCGTTCAAGTTTCAGGTCAGGTCATGTCAGGTCAGATTAAATTAGATACGAGTTATGTCAGGTTAATTTAATGGTTCGACTCGGATCAGGTCGTGTTCGGGTCGGCTCGGATTCAGGTCATTATCAGGTTGATTTCAAATCAAATTGAGTTCGGGTACGAGTCGGGTTAATTTCAGGTCGAGTAAATTTTAGTTCAGGCCAAAACGGTTCTGGTCCAAATCAATTAATTAACGGGTTAATTCAAGTTTGAATGGGCTTTAGGTCGGGCAACGTTCAGGTCGGGTCATGTCGTTGACGGATAAAATTTAGGTCAGAGAATATCGATTTCGGTTAAAATTCAAGTTGGATCTTACCGTGTACAAATAGATTTCAGTATGGTAGTTGTGGGCAAATTTTAGATAAAAAAATTTAAGGATTAATATGAACCAAAATATCCCTTAGGATGCCAAAATATTTTACAATTTAATATATATATATAATTGTGACAAAATTGAATTAAACTAAAATTTAAAAGTGAATGTTAGGACTAAAATGAAAAATTTTAAACAAGTGAAGACCTAAAAGGTAATTAATCACTAATAAAAAAAACTAGGACGCAAATACCAAATGGACCATTAATTATTGAATAAAATTCAAAAAGATTACATTTGAATTTTAGAGGGAAAGAACCTAAAAATTAGGGGCTTAATACCTCCAAAATTTTGTCCTCCCCCACCAATTATTTTTTTCCATGATTTTAAATAAAGTGAAACGGTGGGAGGGAAAGTTTCTCACCCGCGTGGGTTTTTAGGTTAGGATAAATTATTTTTTAGCCCTTCCAACTTTGGATGTTTTTCATTTAAGTCTCAAAATTTTACTTTTAGGTTTTAATTCAATTCAATTGAGTCCTAATTTAAATTAATTTAATTGAAATTCCATATTTAGTTTTAGAATTATTTTAATTATGTCCGTGATTTATGCTTCTAAGTTTTAATTTAGCTCAATTAGATTATAAGTTTAATAAGTTAATTCAATTCGAACATTATTATTATACCATATAAATTTTGATTTAATATAATTATACATAAATTTTGGATTTGGATGTAAATATGCAATTGTACACATGAAAGTTGGAACTTTAATTTAGTTCACTTGTACACATGAAGCTATGATTTAAATATTTAATTAAATTCAAATGCATAAATTAGCAAGTTGAATCGAAATTAATCTCGTAAATCAATGACCCTATACTAAACCCAAAACCATAAACCTTAATCAATCAAAATTATTCTCATAAACCAATAACCATAAGCTAAATCATAAACCATTGATACTAAACCCTAAACTTTAAGGAATCCAAATTAATCACATAAATCAATAACCCTAAACTAAACACTAAACTAAACCATGAATCTTAAAGAATTAGAATTAATCTCATAAACCAATAACACTAAACTAAACCATAAATCATAAAGCTTAAGGAATTATGTTGACATCATTTAGATATTTAATAAAACTTTTAAATATTTTTATATACTATAATTTATAAATATAAAAAAATAAACATACTAATTTAACGATCATAGTTAATCATGTACCTTAAATTGTGAAGATATATTTTGTCACATTATAATATAATAAATTCATAATCTCATAAATTCATTAATTGTAACTTATTAGTTATTACAAGTCAGATAAATACCAAGTCAGTTAAATATCAGATCAATTCAATAACAAGTCAGGTCATTCACATGTTGAGTCAATTACAGATTAGGTTCATAACAGATCAGGTTGATAACGGGTCAGGTAATATCAGTTATTTACCAGGTTAATCTCGAGTTCAGGTTCATATCAGGTCGGGTTTGGTTATCACATTATCATGTTGAATTCAGGTTCAGGTCGTTCTCAGGTCGGGTGCAGGTTGAGTTCAGATCCAAAAGTTCCAGGTGCAATTCGGGTTCAGGTCAACACCAGTTCAGACTCGAATTGATTTCGGATCACCACTACCTCGAGTCACAAGCAGTTCTAACTCAAGTTGGTTTCAATCAGTTTTGCAGGTCGGGTCAGCTTTTTACATCCCTAAATAATATATTTTATCCATGGTGGGTAATCACAATGCATTGTTCCATTTAGCTATTCTTTAGAAGATTTGAAGGTAATCATTTTGAAACCATTTGGCCTAATGAACATTTAGCTCAAGAAGCTTCGTTAATTTCAGAGATATAGATTTGTTTCTAATAAATGCATATACTAGAAATTGAATTGCTATTGTCAACTGGCAGTGGCAATTCCGTTCAAGTAATGTGATTGTATGGAGAACACTAATACGTTAAACAAAAGTAAACCCAGATTACCACATGAACTAGAAACTTTACTCACAAGACACTAGCTTGAATTTATTGAGTTTAATGGAGAAGATTAAAAAGAGAGAAAGAAAGCTGAATACCTAGAGATAGAGATGTAAATGAACCGGGTTTGAACGAATAAAGTTGTATTCGTTTTTTATTTTTATTTTTGATGTTGTTTATGTTTGATTCGTCTTCGTTTAAATTTTTAATATTGTGTTCGTTTGTTTATTTTTGAAGGTATGCATGTTCGGTTCATTTAGCATTTGTGAACATGTACGCTACTAGTCCCTTAAGTTCCTTAGGCTTCAAAGTTATAACTTCAAAGTTCACCATGTGTTCAATTTAGTCCTTACCTTGAACCTTCACCAATATTTAAAATGAAGAAAAATATAAAAAAGAGAACCAGACAAACGAGTTTATAGATGAGTCGATAAACGAGCTTGTTCATGAACATAAACAAACCGAACACACATATGATCGTGTTCGTTCGTTTATTAAATGAACATAATATATTTATTCATACTCGTTTATTTAACTTAATAAATGAATATTATATGAACAGTTAACGAATAATTTATCAAACGATTTGTGCATTTGCACCCCTACCGATGGAAGAAGAATGAAGCAACCCTTTGACTCTTAATTGGCCATTGATTCTCAGACCCTGAAAATCAAACCAATAAAGCGAAAGAGATCATATATAAAAGACTCAACCTCTCCAATAGAAAAGAATTTGACAATTGCTGCTAAGTTCACGCTTTTTCCGCTCTTTGTCTGGTTGTTTCTTGCTCTCTATTAGCCTCTTTTGTGGACAACAATCCACACATCATTCCCACCAATGGCTTCTTGGATTTCTCTTTTTTTTTTCAAAACCCAAAACATCAATGGCCACATAGGTACCAGTTCATCCACTTAAATATATCCTATAAATTCTACCCCAACCACCCAAAATGAAAGTTATTGCCACTGGATTCTTCTTTAACACACTAACTACCATTTCTTAGTGTTTATTAGCTAACCTTGCGGTTAGCCAACAACTCTAAAAGTAACCAATCTTTAAACTTGAACTAATTCATCCCCATTCCACCATCCAAATGCAATCAAAGAAAAGTTCGCAACTTACTAACGGAGTAAGTCAAGTGGTAAGTAGTTAGATATTACTTAAGCAAGTTTAGAGTTCAAGGCCTTGTTAATATAGAAAATCTTCACTGAAAAATTTGTTGGGAAAACGTGATAAAATGGTAACTTTGAGCTATATTTCGAATGGTAAAGGTGGAGATTCGAATAAGGATTCGATTGGATCTTATTCTACTCCGTGAGACCTTTACAATGGTATCTCATATGCTCAAAATGGTTGAGTAATGAATGAGAAATTGATGCTCAAAGTAAGGAGGTTGTAAATTAAGTAAAGGAAATGAAACCCCCATATCTTGGATGGGATAAATAGAATGAGAAGTGTTTATGTACACTTACCCTCTTTGTGGTTATTGAATGACTTGAATAGAAACTGTGTCTTGCACGCAAGGGGTGCAAATCCAATCCCATTCAGGTTGGGGCGCACCCGCACGATATGGGCGACGCGTCCGGACCTATCAGGCCCTACGTGGACCTGCGGATATTTTACCACTTCAAATTATTTTTCCTTTTGAGATAGCATATTATCCCAAAATTAAAGGGATAAGTTCGAATTGAAATTCGAATTTTGCTTGCAGCCCACTCATATATCTGATCAAGGGCAAAATCAGAATATTTTTTATTCACATTTGACCTAATTCTCCCCTATAAATACATGATCTTTTTCAGTTGTTTAACAGACAATTAAAAACGCAACTAAAATCGGTTTCCTTCTACCAAATTGCATTGTTTTTTTTGTGATAGTCGAAAGCTCGAGTTCGTTCGTGATTACTCATTCGTGCTGCTGAAGATAATCATCCGCTGTTGTATCCTGGGAGACCGACAACCGAAGATCTCTAGCACTGAAGAGCGGTCGAATTTGTCTTAAGGAAACTGCGTTTCTAGCAGGCCTCAACAACCTTGTCTGGTTATTTTGAAACTGTATTTCGTTTATTTATATTTGATTACTGGAATTTCATTACTTTAATTTACTTTATTAATTATTTCAAATTTAACCTTGTTTTTGTCCAACAATCTTAATACAAATTTTATCCAAGGCGATTCGAAATAAGTACGATTGTGAGAAAGAAAGCAAATTTGTTTCAGGAATTATCCTGTCGTTTTAACGGGTTTGCTTAGATATTAAAAATAACAGGACAAATCTATTTTACAGAAATTATCGTTGGGAGTAACTGAGGTTACTGATTTTGTGAAAAACCAAAATCAGAAATAAACGAAATTATTTTCAGTTTATTGGAATTATTATTAATTTCGGTTCTTGTCTTTGTGAACAGGAACAATGGATACGAAGGGAGATCTTATCAAATCACCCAAGTTGTCCGCACAAACGGTGGGACAAGGACAGACGTCGGAAAAGACAAGTCAGCCCATGAATCTGAACAAAACAGCGGTGAAAATGAGCCATAATGAGAAGTCGTCAAAATTCTGCGGGTAGAATTTCAAGACATGTCAACAGAAGATGTTTTTCTATCTGACCATGTTAAACTTGGTAAAGTATCTGAAGGAAGATCCTTCAGTTCTCACGGTAGGAGACATAGAAGGAGAGGTGAATGAGCTCACCGCCTTCAGCATCACCCAGGATTGGGAAAATGGTGACTACCTGTGTCGAAATTACATCCTCAAGGACTACAAGACTCATTGTATCCGGTATATGATGTGTACAAAATAGTATTAGAACTGTGGGCTACATTAGACAAAAAATACAAAGCAGAAGATGCTGGGGCTAAGAAATTCTTAGTCGCGAAATTCTTAAATTTTACTATGGTTGATTCAAAACTAGTAGTAAGTCAAGTGAAGAAACTCCAACTGATTATTCACGAATTCTTGCTGAAGGAATGGTGATAAGTGAGTCCTTTAAAGTAGCTGCCATCACGGAAAAAATGCCTCCCAGATGGAATGACTTCAAAAATTACCTGAAGCACAAAAGAAATGAGATGTCAGTAGAGGAACTGATTGTCAGACTTCGTATTGAAGAATACAACAGAGGCAATGCCAGAAAGCTCAATAGAGAAACCTTTCAGGAGGCTAAGGCAAATATTGTCGAAATCGGGAGGGGAAGGCAACCCCAACAACACCAAGCCAGGACAAAGTTGGGACCGAATGGTGGAATTTCCAAAAATGAGAAATTCAAGAGAGCCTGCTTCAACTGTAGTAAGGTGGACACAGATCTCCTGAATGTAGACATGCAAAGAAAGCCAATGAGGCTAATATTGTAGAAGAGGAAGATCTATATGCCTAACAAAATGGGATGGTTGTGGGCTGGGGATATATTCTAATCTCTGTAAAAACCTAAAATTATGAATAAGAATATTGTTTCTTTCGGTTACATAATTTTTGCATGGACATGTTAATTATGATTCTTTACGTAGACTAATTAACATGGAACACATCATTTTTTGCTTCAAATGTGAAACATACGAAGAAGTACGGAACCGCTTGATCTAAATCATAACGATGTTTATTCAAACGATAGAACATACTAATTTAGCTTAAAAAGCAAAGATGGTATAGAAAAATTGTTCTATATAAGTAAGATGTTGAAATCCAAACTTAATAAATCGATTAATTTGGAGAAACTCTATGTGAGTAATGTTGCAACATCAAAGGGTACAATGATTTTGAAGATAAGAATTGAAACTTCAAAATGTGCCTAACATGTGGGGGGAGTTGTTCTATCAACTATTTACTTCTTCTCAATGAGACAAGACACCATATGAGTTATGGAAGGAAATAAAACCTTCCTACAACTACATAGAAATGTGAGGGTGTCTTGCAAAGGTAATATTCTCATTACCAAAGTAAAATTTGTCCATACATTCCATAAAAGGTTGAAACAAAAACATTGTCATGATGACAAAATTAGAGTGTGACAAATGCGTGCATTAGGATATATGATCCTATGTTCATAACACGCTCATTTTTATACGGAAAATATGAGAATGACATAATTAATTTTGGGCATCCAAATCAAACGATCATCTGAAGGTCTCATATTGACTCATTCACACTATGTGGACAAGTTCTTAAGAAGAATGATTCTGGTATAGCCATAAATTAATTAGACAACTGATCTCAAATAGAGTTATCTCTATTGATTATGTAAAATCAAAATATAACATTGCGGATCCGCTAACCAAAGGGTTAAATTTAGATCAAGTTGAGAAAACATCGAAAGGAATGAGACTAAAGCCCATAGAAAATAAAGGCGATATGTGAAGGAAAACCCTACCTAGTTGACTGGAGATCCCAAGATCTAGGTTCAAAGGGACAACCTAATTGCATAGACCTTGTGCGGTCACTGTAGGGTGTTACTCTCCCAAGTCCATTCCTATGATGTAAACAATGACAAAAAGTGGAACAGGCTAAGCAATGCTTTTAATACCATTGTGTGCGTCGGTGAAGTCGAGCAACATAAGTCACCTATGTAAGAGTGAAGTGGGGCCACTTCAAGAAAACTATTGGGGCATAGTTCTCTCAAACTCTTGTAGAACCAGGCGATGTCCACAGCCATATGGATATAACTATGAGAACGAAACTCATGCCAGAAAGGTAGTTGTGTGAGGTATATCATCGTTTACACAAACGGCTGAATAGTTCAAGGACTTCACGTCTACTAGATAGCCAGTAAAGTAAATATACTTTCACAATGGAAGGTTCAAGGGTAGACACTTACCTATCATATGCAACCATCAATCTAGAAACTATCACCACATCAAGTCAAAATGTTTTGATAAAATGTATCAATTTCATTCATGTGGGGGATTGTTGGAAAAATGTGATAAAATGGTAACTTTAAGCCATATTTCGAATGGGTAAAGGCAGAGATTCGAATAAGGATTTAGTTGGATCTTATTCTACTCCGTGAGAGCTTTACAATGGTATCTCATATGCTCAAAATAGTTGAGTAATGAATGAGAAATTGATGCTTAAAGTAAGGAGGCTATAAATTAAGTAAAGGAAATGAAACTCCAATATCGTACATGGATGGGATAAATGGAATAGGAAGTGTTTATATACACTTACCCTCTTTGTGGTTATTGAATGACTTGAATAGAAATTATGCCTCGCGTGCAGGGGGTGCGAATCCAATCCTATTCGGGTTGGGACGCACCCGCACGACGTGGGCGACATGAATGTATAGACCGGTTGGGCCCTATGTGGACCTGCAAACTTTTTACCACTTCGAATTATTTTTCCTTTTGAGATAGCATATTATCCCGAAATTAAAAGGATAATTTCGGATTGAAATTTGAATTTTGCTTGCAGCCCACTCATATATTCGATCAAGGGTAAAATCGAAATATTTTTTATTCATGTTTGACCTAATTCTCCCGTATAAATACACGCTCTTTTTCAGTTGTTTAACACACAATTAAAAACGCAACTAAAATCGATTTCCTTCTACCAAATTGCATTGGTTTTTCTGGTAATAGTCGAAGGATCGAGTTCGTTCGTGATTACTCAGTCGTGCCGCTGAAGATAATCATCCGCTGTTGCATCTTGGGAGACCGACGACCGAAGATCTCTAGCACCGAAGAGCGGCTGAATCTGTCTTAAGGAAACTGCGTTTCTAACAGGCCTCAATATCTGTGTCTGGTTATTTTGAAACTGTATTTTGTTTATTTCTATTTGATTACTGTAATTTATTATTTCGACTTTAACCTTGTTTTTGTCCTATAAAATTCACCCACTAAAATAAAACATTGAAGAATCGGGAGAGCAACAAAAAAATTCACAACTTTATGCCCAATACCATATATATAAAGCTTATTCTGATATTTAATTCAACAAAAAAGGAAAAGAATAACCATAAAAAAGAAAACTTTATGTATTTACCTTATTGGGTGTTAAGGTATTCCATAACCTTAATCTAATCCACCAAATTGACGGGTGAATATGATTTGGGCTTTCAACCTGCTGATGAAAAAAAGGTAGAAACTTTCCAAGTCGTTTGTTCACAATTAATTCGTTAACTAAAAATGGAAAATGAAAGAAAAATAGATGACAACAAAACAAAGGGTAATTATACCATGTATTAGTGGTGTAAATATTTTATTTTTAAAAGCGGTCTAATTTTAAGAGTTGGAAATTTAATTTAAGGTTTATACTTGAGAGATTTAGGTATAAGTAATTAAAATTTAAAAAATGTGGTTTGAATTTAAAATTAAAATTTAAAAGTTATAAGTAAAATTTTAAATCGCTTTCATATTGCATTAAAACCTAAATTTTAATTTTTATATACTAAATCTTAAATTTTAAATACATAAATCTAATACTTTAAATTAAATTTCTGACATTTAAAATTAAAGCGATCGTAAAAATAAACTATTCTCATAGTATATTTTACATAAAACCAAAATCTTATAAAACCCCGAGAAATATGTAAGTAGTGGATGTTGTCGGCGAGAGACGGTGTCCACGTCAAGTCAAGGATGCGCTGGTGGGTGTCAAAATGTCACATTTTTCTCTTATTTGTCAGCTCCAAAGCTCAAAGCTTGAGCCTTAGATGAATTGAACAAACAAACTAAAACAAAAATACCCTCTCCAGTCTTTATCTTTTCTCTGATTTATCAAAACCCAATCATTATTTTGAAATTTACGAGAAAAATACAACACACCCACCGAATTATTTTCCTTCAACCGCAAGCCTGAAAGGTTTAAAGAAACTGTTTACTTCAAGGTCAAGCTCTCTTCTTTCTTCTTCTTCCTTTGTTTATTTGATATTTTTTATTATTTGTTGACTGTTTTGGGGTCTGATTTCTGGAGCAAAGACATGGGATTGTTTAGTAAACTGTTTTACAAGAAGCCGCCTGATGGGCTTCTGGAAATCTCTGAAGGTGTCTACGGTGAGTTTTTTTTTATTTATTTATTTTGATTTCAGTTATTTTGCCTTTTTGAGATGTGGGAATATGGTCACTAAGCAAATGATTAATATATGGGTGATTAAAAATGAATTTTTGAAAGGATTGTTGTTTTTTTAGAATAAGGGTTCTGTTCGGTTTCTAAGAAAATTCGGGAAGGAAATGCAAAGTTTGAAGTTTTGACTTTTGTGTAGGAGAAGAGGAATAAAAAAAGAACCATAGTATAGCCAAAATTTGCTTCCTTCAGTTTGTTTGTTTTTATGGGGATTTCAGTTATTTTGCCTTTTTCAGATGTGGGAATATGGTCACTGAGCAAATGATTAATAACTGGGTGATTAAAAATGAATTCTTAAAATGATTGTTGTTTTTTTAGAATAAGGGTTCTGTTTGGTTGCTAAGAAAATTCGGGAAGGAAATGCAAAGTTTGAAGTTTTGACTTCTGTGTAGGAGAGGAATAAAAAAGAACCCTAGTATAGCTAAATTTTTTGCTTTCTTCAATTTGTTGTATTTATTGGGATTTCAGAAAATGAGTTTTTGATAGGATTGCTGTTTTTTTTAGAATAAGGGTTCTGTGTAGGAGAAGAGGAATAAAAAAGAAACTTAGTATAGCTAAATTTTATTGCTTGAAATTTTAACTGTGCGTCTTTTATTTCGAGTCTGATAAATTATGTGCTGTGGTGTGGTGGCATATAGTTTTTGATTACTGCCTCACCATTGATGCTTGGGAAGAAGAAAACTGCAAAGCCTACATAGAGGGAATAGTTAGTAATCTGCAAGAACACTTCCCCGATGCTTCATTCTTGGTCTTCAATTTCCGTGAAGGAGAATCGCAGAGCCCGATAACCGAGTTACTGTCCAAGTATGATTTGACTATAATGGATTACCCTCGTCAATACGAAGGGTGTCCTTTAATATCAATGGAGGTGCTTCACCATTTTCTGAGATCATCCGAAAGCTGGCTCTCGCTCGGTCAGCATAATTTGCTATTAATGCATAGCGAACGGGGTGGTTGGCCTGTCTTGGCCTTTGTGTTGGCTGCATTGCTGTTATATAGGAAGCAGTACAGTGGAGAGCAGAAGACATTGGACATGATATATAGGCAAGCTCCTCACGAGGTTTTGCAGTTGTTATCACCCCTGAATCCAGTGCCTTCACAATTGAGGTATCTACAGTATGTCTGTCGGAGGAATGTGGGGTCGGAATGGCCTCCTTTGGATCGAGCTCTCACCTTGGATTGTGTCATTCTTCGTTGCATTCTTGATATTGATGCGCATGGAGGTTGTCGTCCAATATTTCGAATATATGGACAGGATCCTTTCCTTGCTGATGATAAAACTCCAAAAGTTTTGCACTCAACCCCTAAAAAAAGCAAATCTGTACGGCATTATAAGCAGGTATTCCCATCTTTCTAGTTGTACAAACACACATATGTCAAAGTGGTTGACAATCCTCTAGTAAAAGGTTGAATGACCTTTTCTTCTTAGTGTTTCAATGGTTAATTAGGTTACATCTGCTGCTTATAACCTTGTTCTTGAAATTCAAATTTGGGGAATTATGCTCGAATATAATGAATAAGCCAATGCCTTTTGTAACAATAATCTCATGGTCCTCACTCTATCTATAGACGTGTCCCATGTATTTTTGGCATATGCTTGCTCATATGGTGACATCTTCTGTTATGCGCCCTCCTGTTTGGTTCTGCTCTAGATCGTGTGATGGTTTAACCTCTTACTATTTTATTGCAGAAAGAGTGTGCCCTGGTTAAAATTGACATAAATTGCCATATTCAAGGTGATGTTGTAGTTGAGTGTATCAACTTGAATGATGACATGGAAAGAGAGGGAATGATTTTCAGGGTTGTGTTTAACACAGCTTTTATTAGATCGAACATTTTGATGCTCAATTGTGATGAAATCGATACTTTGTGGGATGCTAAAGAGCTGTTTCCAAAAGCATTTACAGCTGAGGTATATATCTTCGTGCATTTTGCTTGTGATTCTGTGGTCCTTTTTTTTTCTAACAAAATGTTGCCTTGTGAATGAAGTTCCTTTTCTCAGAATTGGATGCTGCTTCGTCCATTATTTCCCTAGATTTTACTGGCTTTGAAGAAAAAGGAGGTCTTCCTATGGAAGCATTTGCCAAAGTTCATGAAATCTTTAGTCATGTAGACTGGTTGGATCCTCGGGCAGATGTTGCATTTAACATGCTTCAACATATCGGTGCATCAAATATTGCCCAAGAAGTGACCGACAGCCATTGGAATAGCAGCACGGACCTCGGTCCTCGATCTGAGAGATCAACTCCTAAAACTCTTCAGGAAACAAAGCTCACTGTAGTATTACCAAGTAGCCCCAGGAGTCCCAGATCTATTAGCATGAAGATTCTATCTGCGCCCTCAAGAAGGTCATCTTTTGATTCTGATGCAAGTAAGGAGGCTAAACCCCAAGTCTCTGACGTCGAACCATTCAGTCGGTCTGCTGCTGCAATAAATGATTCTCAGTCCATATCACAGAGACCAAAAGTGGCCGAAACTAAAAATATTTCTGATTCACCACAAACACCTCTATCTGCTCCAGTTCAGCCACCCCCAACTTCTAGTGCAACTAAGGCTCTTCCACCTCCACCCCCACCCCCACCTCCACCATTGCCTACTTCTCTTTCTTCAGCACTAGAACCAGCAAAACCTTCACCTGCCTTAGAAGCTGGAACCTACGTACAAGACAAAAATCAGACTGCATTTCCCGAAGAGCAGTCTCTGAAGAGTTCCTCTTGTACATCATCCACTCCAGCCTCTGCAGTGGCCTCTACTGTGACATCTCCTTTAACACCACCAAACAAGGAGGTCCCAGGTGTTAGAGTGACCCCTCCTCCTGCACCCCCACCTCCTCCACCACCACCTTTGAAAGAGAGTGGCCTGCCTCGTATAGCATTGCCATCTTTGGAGGAAAATTTAGCTCTGAGGGTTACCACTCCTGCAGCATCTATACCTCCCCCTCCTCCTCCTCCTCCTCCAGCACCTAATGGAGCTGGATCTCCCGTATCCTCACCACCACCTCCTCCTCCTCCAATGCCACCTTTGAAGAAAAACTCAGCTTCTAAATCTGCACCTCCTCCCCCTGCCCCTGCACCTATTAGAGCTGGATCTCATGTATCCCCTCCACCACCTCCTCCAATGCCACCTTTGAATAAAAGTTCAGCTCCTAAATCTGCACCTCCTCCCCCTCCCCCTCCGCCAGCACCTATTAGAGCTGGATCTTATGTATCCCCTCCACCACCACCTCCTCCAATGCCACCTTTGAATAAAAGTTCAGCTCCTAAATCTGCACCTCCTCCCCCACCACCTCCTCTTCATACTAGGCAAGCAGCAAGTCCTACAGTTTCCCCATCAGTACCGTCACCACCACCGCCTCCCGTACATGCCTTGGCATCAAATTCTTCTCAAGTTCCAGCTGCACCTCCACCCCCTTCTCCTTTTGGTAAAAAGACAAATGCCATTTCTACAAAACCTCAAGCTGTAGTGAGTAGTGGATTTTCGGCTCCTGGACCATCACCTTATACTTCTCCCACAAATTCAAGAAACAGACTTCTTTCACGTACGATTGATTCAAGGGGTAATCAGACAAAGAAATTAAAGCCATTGCATTGGTTGAAGCTATCTAGAGCTTTGTCGGGAAGCCTATGGGCTGAAGCACAAAAACTGGGTGAAGCTTCCAAGTATGTGGTGCTCAGCTAAATTTGTTTGTTTGTTTTTTAGTGTCTTTTAAGTATTATGGTGTTTACTTGTTTCTTTTTATTTTATTGGAATGAAAACCCTCTTTTCAGAGCTCCTGAGATTGACATGTCAGAGCTTGAGAATCTTTTCTCAGCAGCTGCTCCTAATGCTGGTCGTGGTGGTAAATCAAGTACGCGTACAGCACATGCACCGAAATCTGAGAAAGTGACATTGGTAATGCTTTATGTTTTTCAATATTTAACTGAAGCAGTTGATGGTTCAGTTGCTTGTTTCATAGAGGTTACCATCTATAGTTTAGTTTTTGATGCTATATGATTTAACATTGGATGAAGGCGTTGTATATTAAATGCTAAGTGCAGTTTTCATCCACCCGATTGTCATTGCTTATCTGCGTGATTGCCAAACGAAATACGAATCATTGTAATACTGCTCCAGATGAGAGACTTAGATTCAGGAAATGAGCTTTTAAATACCATAATACTTTCTAGAGTCGTGCACGTAGGAAATACGAACTTTCAGTCTAATTCATATCGACACATGAACTAAACTCCATACCATGGGATTGGTTGTGATAACCATATGATGAACCTTATAACTGTTTTTTACTATTCTTTTGTTTAATACTTTTCCTTCTTGCAGATTGACCACAGACGTGCATATAATTGTGAAATCATGCTTTCAAAAGTGAAAGTACCCTTGCCCGAATTAATGGTAGGTTGAAGTGTATTATTCTCGAGCTTGCAATTATTTACTTCTTTAGTGTTGTTACTCTGAAAACTTTCTTTTGGTGAATCTAAATCCTTAAATCAGCTGCAAAGTCATAGCACAGTATTGGACACTGGACAGCATTTTTACCCTGTCATCTATTAGTGATCTCTTGTTTGTCGGCCTTATGCCATTTAGTGAAATTTTTGCAGAGCTCGGTGCTTGCCTTGGATGAATCTGCATTAGATGTTGACCAAGTTGATAACCTCATAAAAATTTGCCCTACCAAAGAGGAGATGGAATTACTAGAGGTGAAACGAATCATTGTCATTTGATCAATAGTTCTTTAGAATCCCTCATCATAGTAGCAGTAGACTTGATCATCTTTCCGCCTTTGATGTTGTTAATACATCTTACATTCCAGGTACTTGAATTATCATTTCCATAAGTTAAACTTACATAAATAACTCCTTTTTCAGGGATACACTGGAGAAAAAGAAAAGTTAGGGAAATGTGAACTGGTATGTAAGATTTTATTGTTGATTCCTTATATTTTGTTTATTTGTTGTCTGCTAGGTCAATATATTGACCAGAGTACTTTCTGTTGGATATTCATAATTTGTCAATTGAATCGAACTATAGCCATTTGGCTCTCACTTGAATAACATTTGCTTATTAACAACTTATGGAATTTTACATTGTCAATTTAGAATCACTAATGGACTGATATTTTCATGGACCTCCGAAAACAGTTCTTCTTGGAGCTAATGAAAATCCCCAGAGTAGAATCCAAGCTCAGGGTGTACTCTTTCAAGAAACAGTTCTGCTCACAGGTTCGATAAAAATCTGCATCCAAATTCCAGAGTAGCTAAATGTTGGCTTTATTTTGTTACTTATCTGGCCTCGAATTATCCTTCAGGTTTCTGACCTCAGACGTAGCCTTAATGTTGTGAACTCTACAGCAGAGGAGGCAAGTTATATTTATTTGCGTTCTTTCTTGCAAACTGTTTTAGATATCCAACGATCAACATCACACTAATGCCGAAACTTGTTTTTATCAGATTAGAAATTCTGCCAAATTGAAGAGAATCATGCAGACTATTCTTTCATTAGGAAATGCTTTGAACCAGGGAACTACAAGAGGTGAGTTAAGTATGACTTGTTTGGTACAAAAACAATGGTAACAAATTATCATACTTGCATATGTTCAGTATGAGGAGACATAATAATCGAAAGTTAAAATTTGGTTGTGAACACAAAATGTGTTTGTTTTACGCATTGGCTAAACCATTGGAACTTCAGCCATAATGGCATTCACTAATACCACTAGTATTCAACTGTCTGATGAGTACCCTAATGTTTGTATTTTTGCTTTAGGTTCTGCTATTGGATTTAGGTTGGACAGCCTTCTTAAACTAACAGATACACGTGCACGAAACAACAAGATGACTCTCATGCATTACCTTTGCAAGGTACAAGTTATTTGTCATTCGGAACCATACCCGGTTTTATTATTTATTGATTCTCAAATGTACTGATTTACCCCTCTAAATTAGTTTCATTTCTCTGGTGACCATCTGTTGAAACTGTTTCGAATAATAAATCATAGGTGCTTGCTGATAAGCTCCCAGAGGTACTAGAATTTTCAAGAGATATTTCAAGTTTAGAACCTGCATCAAAGGTATGTTGATTGTTGTTGGGGAAAATAGTCTTACAAAGATTTTTAGTTTGAGCTAGCATCTTTCGCTGACATGCGTTTCCCATCTAGATACAACTTAAATTTTTGGCCGAGGAAATGCAAGCCATAAGCAAAGGATTGGAGAAAGTTGTGCAGGAACTCTCCAGTTCTGAAAATGATGGGCCTGTATCCGAAAAATTCTGTGAGGTAACTTTAAGCATATACATAATCTGTTTTAACGGATGTAACACAATCATTTTTCATTTATATATTTTTTCTCTTTTGTGTTGTCCAGAACTTAAAGGAGTTCCTTTCTTTTGCCGAAGCTGAAGTGAGGTCCCTGGCTTCCCTATACTCCGCTGTGGTATGTGTCTAGGTTGTGTTGCAAACAGTGACATTCTTACTAGTGTTTACCATATCAAATCGTTCATTATATCGGAGTTCTACCTTGACAGGGAAGAAATGTGGATGCATTGATTGTTTACTTTGGAGAGGATCCTGCTCTCTGTCCCTTTGAACAAGGTATTTTATGGTTGTCATGAGTTTGTAATGCTAATTGCATTTTTTTCTGTTGTAGAGATGCATAGATATGCACCGGTTTATCCGGCTTACTTCATCTTAAAATTGTTACTTGTATTCTTTTTAACAGATGGTTAGTTGTTGCTTAACTAAGAACGGTAGGAGTTACTTTTCAGTTTTCATGCTTTATTTTATACTATTCTAAATTACTGCAGTTACTTCAACTCTACTCGATTTCGTGAGGAGGTTTAACAAAGCTCATGAAGAGAACTCCAAGCAGCTGGAGCAAGAAATGAAAAAGTCGGCAGAAAGTGAGAGGTTGAAGATGAACGCTTCGCAAAAAAACGAATCTGAAAAATTATTACGAAGTTCTATTCAGACCAGCAATGCTTAATTGATTCAGACATCGATCTAAATTGCTTTTTGTTCTCGAGAGAAGAGTGATGACAATGGTGTCCATGCAACAACTATTCGAATTTGCAGGAAAAAAGGCAGTGGATGGATGGTTGTTGAGAGGAGAACATGCAGTTGACTGATACACCAAATGCGAAAACGATGGATTTCATCGCAAACTCGAAGCTTCAAAGAGGCAAGTATCCTCATTTCTACCATTTTTCCTGATTTAGCTTACTAATTCTGCCTTTCCATTTGTTCCCTTCTATACAACGTTATAGCTTACTGGTGTGATAGGATACTATCTTTGCAGAGACGGAATAAAGCGACTCGCGGACTCGGTTACATCTATAGGCAACTTGTACATTATCCCCTCAGAGAACTTGTAAGTAGTTTTCAGGAAAAATCATGGAAAATAACTCCTTTTTCCCCATCAGAATCACAGTTTGTTACTTTGATTTAATTTCATGAATTTGCTTTTTGGCCAATGTTTTGCTTGTTTCACAATAAGAAATAACGTGGGAACCGTGTACATCTTCCATGTTCTTCGTCATTCTAATTCTGAAGCTCCACCTTTGATTTTAGAGATGTATGTGCAATTGTTGGAGCTTAAGTGAAATAAAATAGATCAAATTGCAGTTTTGGTTCGTCTACCATGCTTAAATTTGATATTTATATTTAGTTCATGTACTATAATTTGATATTTTATATGGAAAATACTTTGATACACATGCTTGTGTTCAATTTTGGTGTTTAGAGATTTATGTTGTGGTTTAAGGGTTTAGGTGGTGGGGCGTATAATTTAAGGTTTACGTTTAAAATTTAGGGTTTAAGGTTTTAGGGTTAGAGATTTAAGTTTTAAATTTTATAAAAGGGTTGTGTAAATTTTTTGTACAACTTGTATATCAAAATATAATCAATTTTAGAGTTTAAGATTTAGGGTTTAAGGCTTATAGGTTTAGTGTATGGTGTAGAATTTAAGGTTTATAGTTTAAGTTTTAGGGTGTTAGTTAGGATTTGAGATTTAGGTTTTAAATTTTATAGAAATATTGTGCAAATTTATACAGCTTGTGTATTAAAATATAACCTTTAACGGTTTAATCTAAGTAGTTATTATCCTATAATAATTAATACACACTTATATCAGCAGGAGTTGGAATGTTAATCTTTAAGAAGAATTTTAGCATAATAGAGGGACCAAAGTTATAATTTGGCCAATATACGTCTAATTGTCGGTGAGACCTTATTCTTTGTTGTATTAAACAATGTAAACCCACCAAACAATTACCAATGCCAACTCCCAAACAGCTACTGCAATCCCTAAATCTGTAAATTTTGGAAGGCAACTTTGTTGAAATATGTGTCCTTATTCTCCAGGCAAACCGACATTTTATAATATTGTATTATATATGATAATATTCGATCGAGCTGAGACAAAATAATTCAAGTTAATCGAGCTAATAAGTTTTATTTTATAATTTGATCTCTATTTAAAAATTAAAATTTTTTGAAGTTGAGTTTATTGAATTTAGGTCAAGTTGTTCGAGGTTTTTTTAAATTTAAGGATAATAATTTTTGGAAATTTTGTTTACACAAGTGTTTTAGTTTTAGGGTTTATGATTTATAATTTAGGAGTTTAGGTGTAGTAATTTTGAATTCAGAGATATTGATAAAATTTTAAGTTTAAAGTTAAATTCTAGAATTTATTGGTTGAAACTTAAATTTCTAATTATATTACCTTAAAATTTTAAATTTTAACTGTAAACCTTAAATTTTAAATCTTTACACTAAAATTATAAACTTAAATTCAAAATTTAAATCATAAGTCTTAAATATAAGGCGCTTGTGGAAATAAATTTTTTTTATCTGTTTATGTATGAGATAATAATGTTATAGTATTAGTTGGATTTAAATTAAACACTTTTTAAAAATTATATATAACATACATATATTTCTTCATATTTATTTCATATAATATTCATGACTCAAATTTAAAATTTGATCTATTAATTATTAAAAAATTTAATTATCTTTTATTTTATAATTTATTTTGTTTGACATTTTTTTGAGTCGAGTTTACAAAGTTAAAAGCGAAATTTTGATTCGAGAATTGTAAATTTTGAGATATATTTTTAAATCAAATATGAATTCGAATAAACATATAGCAGCATCTTTGGAGGCGTGCGATGCCAGTCACGTGCCTTCAACGGTACATTACAAAATTAGTGCCGGTGGGAAATTTCCATTGTCCATTGAAGGTGCCCTGTCGGCATGATTTGGCCTCACGCGCCCGCTTGTTCAAAAGCTCAAGCATAGTGTCTTCACCATTACTCTTTTTATTTTTTTAAATATCTCTTTTTATTTTTTTTTAAAAAAGAGTAGTAATCTCGTAACAATAATTATATAAAATGTTAGAAAATTTAAGGACCCCTAATACAATTAACCCTATATGTTATGTGAAAATTTCTTCCTCTTTAGATAACATGGGTTCCCATTAATTCATCGGCCAAGCTCAAACACTTTTAAGGAACGTGCCACCCAATTCTAAACATAGGGTTTCAAGGACTGGCAGCGACATCACCAAGATGGACCGAAGGGTCAAAAAAGACGACCGCCTTACTAAAAAATTAAAATTTATATAATTTTAAAAAAATTTATATATTTTTTATTAATAATTTATTTTCTCCCCTAGTCCTTTAACATAAAATTCTGTATGTTTTCACCCATCGTTTTCCAGTTTATTTCTTTTTATGTTTCTATTAGTTTCAAAGTTAGACAATTGTTCTTTCCAATATCTAATTCCGACTAACATATTTTTATGTTAGAAGGGGGCATTTAAGAACACAATTTCTGTTTACTATTTTGACAGAAAGTGTTAACAATTTAGATGAACTAATATCATTATAAATATAGACCAAAATCTCAATTTCAAAGAACAAACATACTAAAGTGGCCAAAACCATAATTTGACTGGTATTTGTATTCCCATTATATTCGATGCATAAAATCTAGTGTCTGATTAAGAATTGAGCACAAAAATTAAAAAAAAGTTTCAGTTTTTTTTTCTTGCCTCAATTCAAAGAAAATTAGCACAAGCAAACCCTTAATTTTCTCGTTCCAATTTTTCAAGATTTTATCTTAATTAATTTGAATTAATTTAAGGTGCATACTTAATTTCAGTAGATAAATGTTTTCAACAGCTCCATTACTGTAATTTCCTATGTGGGACTTGTTTACCTTGCTGCCATATTCCTTTACAGATTAATCATCTGCAGGTAAAACCTTGCATCATATGCCATCAATGGAAAAATTAACTGAATTCAATTTAACCCTTTCTTTTTCTTGCTATAATAATGAAGGGGAATTGTGGATATTGATGAATCAAGCTGTGTTGTTGGAGAAGAAGAAGCAATTTGGGTACTAAAATTGGTTCTTCCATACTTGAACGAGTTCTTACTCAAGCTGAGGGCACTTTTTTCTGGTGATCCTTCTACAATAATGAAGGTAAATTTCCAATTTTTCAACACCATTTTGTTTTGATTCTTTAGAGAAGAAGTTGATCAATTGGGAAAACTTACAGTTGGCAGTGCTGCTGTTTGTTTTGGCCAGATGTGGCAGCTCCATAACTATCTGGAAAAAGGCTAAATTGGGTAAGTTTTTCATTTCCTTTTGGTTGAAATCATAAATTTTAGGTCAAATTATGGTTTTGGTCCCGCCATTATGCTCAAATTTGTAATTTAATCCCTATACCATTTGACTAACTTTAATCGTCTATTTTTATAATGTCATTAGTTAATTAGTTCGGTTAAAATGTTGACATGGTTATTTTCTTAAATGTATCCTTTTTGACTTGTCATGTTTACATGGTTATTTTAAAGAGAAAAACTTTGATACAAAGTCCATATAAAGTTTCATTTATACATACTTGTCAAATTTAGGGGTTAGGAGTTTAATTTAGGTGTTTATATCGTAGAGTTTAAAATTTAAGATTTAAGGTTTAGAATTTAGGGTGTTAGGGTTTTAGGTTTTAAACTTTAAAGAATAGTTGTGTAAAAATAATTTACACGGGCTGTGTATCAAAATATAATATTTTTTAAAAGGTATTTAAAGAAGTTTGTTTTGTCAATATTTTAATGAGAATAATTAACAGCGCTAACTATTATGGACTAACTCATGACAATATAAAAATAAATGACCAAATTATGTCAAATTAAAGTACATGGACCGAACGTCGAGTTTGAACGTAATAGAGGGTACTAAACTAGTCAACGGTGTAGTGGCAAAAGGACTTGCAATGCCACCAAGCCTTCAATCCATACCTAATCCAGAGTTCAAACCATATCCCCTCCCCTAAAAAATAGAGTGACTAAATTGCAAGTTTGAGCATAATGGAAGGAGGTAAACCATAATTTGACCTCAAAATTAGACAATCATGCAGAAGTAGTGGAACAGAACAGTTTTCATTGAAAACAGAATCTAAATGAATAATTACATGTTTCACTTTGTGTCTGTGACTGTCTCTCAGGATTTTTTTGGCGTTTTCAATGTCCCAAAAGTCTGCTCTTCTTACTCTCACCAAATCACTGCATACGGTAAAAAAAATCTCATCCCAATAATCTTCTTAGATATCAATATCGTATTAATCAGATCTTTACATCAATTTAGTCATCGATATGAGCATTAAATGTTAGTTCGAATCTAGGGTGAAGTAGAAAAAATCTTATCAGTGCCGTAATTGAATTATAATTTTTTGTAGGTCCGAATGTAATTTTATCATTGTGTTAGCGTATAATCTTACGATTTCTAGAGGGCTCATACAATGATTTTTGGTCACGTCTGACATAGTTTATATTTAAAACACGTTAACATTGTAAAAATGTGTGTACCTATTACATGGATGTTGGGTTTGACATCTTAAAATAATAGTCCTCCTAAATTTAATGAAACCATTCTTTTAACACATCATAACCGAAACTTTCATGCAGTGAGTGTACAAGACGAAGTCAGCATTAGCGATTGAGAGCAAAACATAAATGTTTAAAAGTAAGGGATAAATTTCTAATTATTCCACACACATATATATATATATATATATATAAGGTAAAAGCAATTTTTTGTAAGTGGGGGCAAGAGCCCCTCCTAATCGTCCACGTGGGTACACACGTATTCTAAATATATTTCAAATTGACATTTAACGTTTAAACCGACCTACTTGATACAATATTGATATTCTGAGACTCAAATAGAACATACGAGTAACGGTTTTACCTTATATAAATTTATTCGTCTCATAATCGAAGTTGATGTGCGCAGGACTACCATGCTTGTATAAATTTATTCTCACTTAGCCCAACTATTACATACAATAGTCGATTGCGTATAATTTGGTTGAAATTATTATTGGTATAATATATATGACGACTTGGAAGTGAACATGTTTAATCACTCAATATTCTCCTATTTATGGGTGGAGAGAGATCCGGATAGTATAAGTATTGCAAACTGAATGTTAAAAACGAACTGATACATACAATACTTAAAGTTATCTGCAAGTTTCATAATCCTCAAACTCTAAATCGAAAATAAATACGTTTTTAATCATTTCGTTTTGTTTTTGGGTTGTTTCAGATATGAGTCATTCAAGTTTGTCACTTGAATTATTTTTTAGGGTTTAGGTTTAGAGTTCAGGAGTTAAGAGATTTAAATTTTAGATTTTAAAATTTAAATAAACATGTTTTTGTATTTTTTATACCGACAGTGTATCAAATAATAACTGTAAATTGGTCCAAATTCAGAATAATATGGTCGGATTTTCGAATTCATGCACATTTCATAGTATAAAATTCAAATTCATCTGATTTTCATTTTTAAAAGATATGTGTGTGAAATGTGAAGGGAAATTTTGGATTAGACGCTTTCGAGATGCATGGGAGTCATGCACGCATAAGAAAGCCGTGGCAGTGGCCATCTTCACCCTGGTTTGGAACCTATCTTCCATGGTTGCTCGGATATGGGCCCGTAAGCAAATTACACCTCCACTCTGTTCGATCGAATTACGATTTCACTCCTTGTAATATATTCAATTCGGAGAATTAGTCCTCGTAATTTGTTATTATAATTCAATCTTCATAGTTCAAATAACTAACATCGTCTGAGAATGCATGTAGCTTTCATGCTATTCGTGGCCTTCCGATACTATCAACACAAAATGGTGACGGACGAGTGGGCTGAGGCTGAAACCGGACCGAGTAATAGCGAAGAATCACGGCAAGGACCAGTGGGGAGACGAAGACAACATGGTGGTGGGTCATCTAAAATAGTAGTACCAAATAAGCTAAAGAAACGATCCTAAGAGAGCCGGCTTTGGCCCATGCATATATTGGCTATCAAATCTGAAATCACATGTTGTTTTGGGCACTTTCTTCTTTGGGTTTACTTCCAATTTCTTTTAATATATAGTTTTATAGTAATAATAAATATTCTCTTTAATATGCATATTTGGTTTGCGTGGCTTGACTAGTTAACTAGTTTAACCGCATCAACAGGTTGGTTCAAGTAGTAGATAGTTTGATATCGCTTAAGCAAGTCTCGAGTTTAAGGCCTTGTGTATGTAGAAAATTTATGATGGAAGACTCACCTACAAAAATTAAGTGTGCGACGTGGGTCAGTTCAGATTAATCAGATGACAAAGAGTTATGGAATAATCAAGACTCATAGAACAGGCATAACCACAACATATGCAATGCCAAAATCTTTAGTCGAGAATGTGGCAGGCTAAACCATAAGAGATAAAGACATTTAGACTGGAAATGCATTATATAAAACATTGAGCTGGTAGAGAAGAACAGTTGAATCTGCATTATTGATCCACCAGTCTCAGTTGAAAAACAGTTGAACTGATTGATAGGTTATATTTGCAAAAAAGAAGAAGATAAGATGTTGATCCAACCACACAATATTGGAGAGGTCACTTATATTCGATGTTCATGTTCGATAGAGGCGAAGCTAGAAAATTTGTGTTGGACAATAAAAATATATATAAGGATTAAAATAGGCTTAAGGGATAAGTTTGTCCCTCAAGTAAACTCATATCAATAATTTTGTTTCTATTTTTTAATTGCATCATTTTTATTTCGAAGTCATTTAATTACATTAATTTTACCTTTAAAGTCATTTAATTTTGATTGTTTGAATTTACTTCAGGGAAAATTGATGCATCTAAATTACTTCAAGGACGAATTTAATGTAATTAATTGATTTCGATGACAAAATTAATACAACTAAAAAGTAAAAACAACATTAGTAATTTGAGTTTACTTCAATGACAAACTTATCCTGTCATTAAAATACAAATTTTCTATTTAACCTAATGGACAATGCTTTTCTTACCTTTAATTTCATCTCTAGAACCATTCAACACACTATATGAAGATGTGACTGTCGAAGATTCTTAACTGTATTGAAATTTTTTTTATATAAAAAATTTATAAAAGCAATTAATTTTATTAAAAATATGAATTATTTAAAACTATAATAGAGTTTAAAATTATGAGATTAAATTAAATATATGATTTACACATTTTTCTATATCTATTGAAACAAAAACTATTCTTTGAAGATCATAAAAGGACCATACAAGGAAAAAGAGTAAAAATCCTACCGAAATACTTGAGCAAAAAAGAGAAACGAACAACACCATTAATCGACGATGAACTATAAAACCATTAATACTAACATAAAGATGCAAATAACGATGAGTCACGTTGACAAAACGATCAATACTACAACTCAATCGCGAATATAAAACAATGATTGTGAGCGCGTATTCAATTCAATTCGTGAGTTCAAAGCAGAGAAGATCAATGGGATAATCAAATAAGCGTCGTTTTGATCAGTCGAGACGACAATTCTGAGAAAAATAAAAAAAAGGACCAAATGATCAAAAAAGAAAACAAACTATATCAAAAGGTAAAGGAAAAAGAGTCACGAGGCAAAGAAAACGCGTCACAAAGTCAAGAGTTATATTTAATAAAATTAAACAAAAAAGAAAATATTAAATATAATAAAGCAAACAAATATTACCGATGTTCGTCAACCAACATCAAAATTAATACTATAGTCGACCAAATGAAAAAAGGTCATGCTTAGAGAAAAAAAAAGTTTTTTTAATAGTCAAAAGGTGATTACAAGACAATATAAGTTCATAGATATTCTTAACCATTTGACAATGTACACACTTTACACACAGAGCGACTAAACCAGAGTCTCCTATAATGAACATCATCTACTTTTTTATTGGGATCACTCTTTGGGTTCTAGAAAAAAGGTTTTTAGCCTAATATTTTTAAAAATTTAAACATATTTGTATGAGATATGGCGAGTGCATAATTGACCTATTTTATATGTCCTTAATCATTGTCTTTTGCATGCTTTCAAGCTCATTTAAGTTGCATTTAGGATAAAATGTACATTTTTGCATTTAGATAGAGAGTTACACCGCCTGTGCTTTAATTGTTATATATATTGGTGCATTTTACGGGAAAGTGGTGTTTCGTGGTGTATGTGCAGGATGTTGGTGGATGCTAGAGAATTGTTGGAGCAAGGAGAGAGCTGATCAAATGGCTGAAGCTAACAAGGCATAAAAAGCTAGAGATGAATCTATTCCTGTCCACGTTGACTTTCTCCCAGATACGCAACATTAATTGAAGCGGGAAACAAATGGCTTTTCTTTAATGAAGCCGAGCATACTTTAGGGTACTAAAACCCTAATTTCACCACCTATAAAAGAGAGATTTGGACGCTACTTCAACAAGCAAATTTTAGAAGTCAGTCATAGTCTGAGCTTGGGAGAATCACCGGGACGAAGCTAGACGATTCTCCGCAATGAACGACGCCATCGAGAGAGGCTGACGGAAATGAGGCCTATAGCACAGTTAGACGGCATGAATGGAGTTTTGTTGAGGACGTTCGGCTCTTTCTTTTCTCTTGCTTGATAAACTGTCGCACTCTATGCTTTTAATTATGGTTGTTTTAGGCTCAGACATGAGCTAAACCTTTTAGCTGAGATTATTGCGTCCCACGATTTTATATTTTGATTATTCTATTTCAATGCTTTAGTTGTTTTATCTTCATCTATTCTGTTCATGTTCTTAATGTGTAGTTAATAATAGAGTTGTTAGGGTTAACGCAGACATGTATCACCTTAACCACAATATTATTAACTTATAGGCATCGAGAGAGTCAGAAGTTCATTAGAAAATCCTGTCGAGCAAATGAAGAATTTAAGGGTTTACGCAGACATGTATTGCCCGTCGCTATAGCATTGATCTAGGTAATCAAGCATATATCCTTAGCAATATTCCCAACCTCCATAATTATATGTTAAGTCGTTGCAACTGTTTGTCTTATTTATAGCTATTATTAGATTAGTTAAATTAGTTCACTTAAACCGACATTCATCAATACTTACAAACACATTCTTAAGTACGATAATTTCGTATTTATTGGTCAAGTCCTTTTAGGTTCGACACTCTATTCTTATTTTATTATTTGATACGAGTATATCTACTCTAAATTACATCACTATTCGACAAACATTAACATATATACACATATCCGATATTCACACGTCCAAATCCCACCCAATCACTTTCTCCTTCAATTCTAGCCTCAAGAAAAATAAAAATATAAAAGCATTTTCATAAGAATTGTACTATGAGATGAATCATCTAGAAATTCATTAGGACAAGTTTTGTCTGGTCTGAAACATGAATCTGTCAAATGAGGCTCTGCCACGTGTACCCAAAGAAATCCAACCTAATTATCCAACATGATTAACATATTATTTGCATGATGGAGAAGTTTACCTACTTAATTATGTGTTTCATTGTTCTTTTGCCACATATAGTAAATATCTCTGCACTGTTCAGGTGAATCAGTTCGTCATCACAATACTTTACATCATTCATATATAAAACAATTAATAAACTTGGAATATTACTCAATACTGCAAAGAAGAAGAAGAAGGTCAAAAATGGTGACGTTACTGTGTGGTTCTCATTTTCTTACTTCTTTCTATATCTTTTTATTTTATTATTTTATATATTTTTTATTTTAATATTATATGGAGTATATTACTTGCAGTCTAGGGCCCACTTATTAGGTTAAAATAATTGTTTTTAGAACCGAGTTTTAATCAAATATCTTGATGTACTGACTTTGTCACGAAAAATTATATTACGAGTTCTTCTTATCACGTTATTTATGATTTCAATCAATAAAAGTTATATATTTTATTAATTTTTTATATCATATTTTTATTAAGTGGGCCTTCACTCATATTTACTATAAATTAAATTAGAAAACAATTTCTACCAAGTAAATATTTATTTGGTAAAAATATAACATAGAAAAAATAAGGCTTAATAGGCAAATAGGTGCTCAAACTATGCCCTTTTTCTAGTTAGGTGCTTAAACTATTTTTCGGGTCAAATAGGTGCCTAACATTTCATTCTGTGACCCATTTAAGGTTCTCCGTTAAATGCCATATGCACCTCCTAAAAAATCCAAAATTATATTAAAAATTAATAAAATTAATAAAAGAAAATAAAAATATAAAATTTTCAAATATTCCCAAAATAGTCCCCAAATCCCTAAACCCCCAAATTCGACCACTTTCGCCGGCAGCAGTCGCGTTGTCGGCGACAGAATGAAGTGCCCTCCCCTCGTCAAACAATCCACACGTCGTTCGTCGCTCCTCCTGCAGCCATTCGCCGCGAATCGTTTGAAAGAATCATTCAACAATTTCGTTGATTCGCACGGCGTCGGTTGATTTTCAACGACAAGATGGTGGGGAAATGGTCATGATGGTCCGACGACCGATGTGGTGAGCGGCGGCGTGGCAATCGGCTGCGAAATCGACCCAAATTGAGATTTAGGTTTTGGGGGTTGTTTTATAAAATTTGGAAGAATTAGAGATTTTTTGAAAATTAATTTTATTTATTTTTAATATAATTTTAGATTTTTGGAGGTGACACGTGGCATTTAACGGTGAAAATTAACAAAAAACCTTAAATGGGTCACAGAATGAAACTTTAGGCACCTATTTGGCCCGAAAAATATGTTTTGGGCACCTAATTGGAAAAAAAAGGGCGTAGTTTGGGCACCTATTTGACGGTTGAGCCAAAAAATAAATAAAGTTAATTGTTTTTATTGGTTGGACCATAAATGACATGATGACAAGAGCCTATGATATAAGTACCAAGATGTTTGAGAAAATTAATGACAAGAAAATCTATATAAAAATGGAGGGGGTGTTGGGGTGTAGTATTTCCAAAACTTTTAAATTTTTTTATAGTTTAGGTATTCTCATATTTTTATTGATGATATACTATTACACCCTTAAACATTTATAATTTCGTACTCCTTAAATTTATAGTTTTACACTAGTTTAGAATCATTAGATGAGTGGAAATAAGTGCTCAAATTATCATATTTTTTCCTTTAGGTGCCTAAAGTTTTATTTAGGTACCAAACTAGGTACATAAAGTTTTAATTTTTGTCAAAATATGTGCCTAACTCTTTTGTAAATATGGGTTCTTTGGCTATATGTCAAATAATGATTGGATTTGGATTTTTTTTGCTTATATCGACAAAAAAATTTTAATTACCTATTTTATCCAAAAAAATAGTTTAAGTGCCTAAATGAAAAAATATAATATTTTAGACACTTGTTTTATATTTAAGCATAAATTATAATAGGAGCCAGATGGTATGCAAACCAAAGATGTCATAACTACATGAACCTCAAAATTCCAAACATCTTCCTTATTAAATGTAAACCTCGTTAGCCCTAATTGTTAATAATTTAATTGGAAACCTCATATGATATATAACGTCCAAAGTTCATGCGACATATCCCTCGTTAATTAATCCAACCGATTATATTAATTTTATCTTAATTTCCTTTTCCATGTCCAAATTAGTTGAAAAAAATTCCAAATAATCGGTCGTCGTCTAATATGAAAATGTTAGAAAATTAAGATGGGAGATACGTATGCATGCATGAGCAAAACACGCGTGGTTGCTCTACGTATGCAAAGGAGAGCTAAGAAACAAAGAATTATTTGACCAAAAATTATTATTATTGTTATTTGAGTTACAAGTAATAAGAGTGGACATTTGATCAAGTTGAATAAAAAATTTAAATTAAATTAAAATCTGATGATAATCAACAAATAATAACTTAAGGTAAAAAAATATGTATTTATATGAATATACATATATAGTCTACTAGCATAGTTTAAAATCTTTAAACTAAGGAAATCGTATGCTTTAGGGCTTGTTATATTATTGCTTTGTCATACTCATGATGGGGTTGTCTCACTAATTATAATTAATTCATTGATTTCCCATAATACTATATATTATCTCTATAATTAATCAATTTATATCACTCCCAATCTCCTATATTTCATTGTATAAATATGTTTTTGCAACCTAAGGAAATAAGAGTCAAAAATCTAATTTATCTATTCAATTGCGAGGTTTGAAAAATATTCCTCGTTTCCTTTGAATTAATTCTATTTTTTATCGGAAAAAGTATGATATTATTAGAGAAATCATACAAGTTAATATTATCCCGAGACTCGTTAAAAAACCTCCCTACACTTAAATGGAGGAAAAGAGTACTCGAGACAATACAACATAAAAACTGGTCCAAATACATGAAGGGACAAACAACGATAAAACGCGCATATAACACCACATGCACGTTATCAACAACACATACCCCGCTCTACTCCAACACCTGAAAACAGACACGCCACCTTTAGCTAAAGCATCTGCCAAACCATTCGTTTCATAGTAAATGTTATGAAAACAGACACGAGCCATAGCCGCACAAGCAGTATCAATTCGCCTAAACCATGGTCACAACACCTATGGTCTCTTGTCATAGTTGAGCACCCAAGAAACCACAACACTCGAATCTGATTCGATAACCATCGAGTACTTTCGCCATTTCGATTCCTGCAGTATTACCAAAGCATGACAAAACGCACATAATTCCGCCTCTTTGGAATTAATCACTACTAACGGCCCAGAAAACAATGCTAGGATCTAACCAGCGCTATCTCGCAACACCCCACCATATCTCGCCGGCCCCGGTTTCCCATGCGTCGAACCGTCAACATTAAATTTAACACCCCATTGGCGGAGAGCACCAATACACACCGCTCATAGTGATTGATGAGTGCGAACCTTCCTCACATAGCCACGGACAATCCCACCAAATAGACTCAACAATCAAGCCGGAAGCAGTCGTCGCGCGAATCCAGTACATGGATCGCAACTTGATCAAGAAAAATAACTCACTCACTTGCAGCTGTTTGTCGTTAAACATGAGATCATTTTTAGCCAACCACATCGACCAAATTACCGCCGCGCACACTGCTAACCACCATCTACGTGTCGAGCCCGAGAAGAAACTATGAGAACACTGACATAAAAATGTGACTAAATTTGATGGCCGAACCAGATCCACTCGCCACCACCTACAAAACAGCACCCATACCTCTTCCATAACACTACAATGAAAGAAAATATGATCAATAGCATCCTCCTCCTCTCCCCACACCAACGGCAAGCCAACTCACTCGCATCAATCGGCAAACCCCTAGCCTTCAAAAATGACAGAGTCGGCACCTGTTCTAGCAAAATGAACCAGAGGAAACACTGTACTTTAGGTGGCACCTCAAGCTGCCAAATTTCCAAACAATCCACATCCCCCTCAAGTCCAAACAAAGCCATTAATTTGGACAATGCTCCAACCGAATAACGACTATCTTTCGCTTGTTTCCATATCAACCGATCCTCTACATTATCATCTAGCACCCACCCATTTACAATTGCTTGTAATTCACGCACCTATTGGATTTCAAAAGCTCTTAAATCACGACAAAACAACTCCTCCACCGTTCATGGTTAAGAGAAGAACCAATGGCATAGTCCTTTACTAACGCTAGTTTGTTACTTGATAAACGAAACAAGCGAGGAAATATATGACACAGAGGTACATCAGTGCACCAAATGTCTCGCCAAAATAGAATCTTGGCTCCATTACCGGGCAACCACATAAACGATGATATTCCCATAAATTGTTGAACACAAGCATCATCCTAAACCTCCAGGATCTGTCTCCACACAACAGACATTGTTTTTTGCAGCACCATGACACCTCCATGTGAAAACACTCTCACCATATTTGGCCACAATCAATACCCGCCAAAGCGAAGTACCTTCTCTAGCATAACGCTAGCTCTACTTGGATAACAAAGCCTTGTTTCGGGCATGCAAATCGACACCCCCCAATCCTCCATACTTCTTTGGCCGACACATTAAACGCCAGTTTACTCTAGCCATCTTTCGCTTGGATTCAGAACCCCTCATAAGAAATTCCGCTAGATACAATCAATCTTTAGGATAATACTCTGCGGCACTAGAAATACACCCATATAATACATGGGCAAGGAGGATAAAACTGAGTTTACTAAAATCAGGCGTGCTGCAAATGACAATGACCCTCGTTTCCATCCCGCCAAATGCTTTAAAATTTATGTAGTAATGGTTCCCATATGCTCATATGATGGGAGTCGAATCCGTCAAAAAATAATACCTACTTGTTCTTTGGATTTGTAGTAGCGGTAAGTAGGGTCAATCCCACAAAGAGCGGTTAAGAGATTAAGTTCACAAACAATTAAAGTAAAAGGAGGGTTTGTGTTTGAGTAGAATTTAAGAAAACAATTTAAAGTAAATGAGAATTCTATATTAAAAGAAACTCTTAACTGCTTGGATCATCGATGTATTAGTCCAAGTTTTAGATCATCGAACTTCACAAAAGATAAACTTGCGTCAATCTCAAATAGCTTGGTTATATGTTAATTGATAACCCACAATTAAACTCAATCTCTCTTACTTAGTAGATAATCACTTAATAATCCATAAATGACTAACTCTTATTATCAAGATTAAAACCCTTAGATAACCCACTTAGAATTAAAACTATCAAATAGTTTTACTGAATTAAGAGACCCAATGCACATAAACTATCAAAACACTAATTCGTTAACTTATCAAGAATATGAATTCATACCTTCTAACCCGTTGCTTGGTTACTTTCCACTTGTATCAAGGATGCCTCGATTGGTTGTCGTATATATATAATCCAATATATACGTGTTGAATAAGCCGGAAGATATAAAAATACTTAAAATAGATGAAGAAGATGAAGAACAAGAAATCTCACTAAAAACTTTTATTAATAACCCTATTTATAATAGAGGTCATTTACATCAACTAGGAAAAAGAATTACAATAAGATTTAATTTAAAACTCTATCCTACTCTAAATATAATATAAAACATAAAAGTTCAAATTAAAATATAATTTCTCTTCTTATGTTAAGTGCTCCTTGAAATCTAAATCCAACTAAAACTTCTCTTTTAAGCATGTATTATCCTTTAGTTGTCAAAATCCCTACAAAAATCAAATATTGTTAAAACATAGATTTATAGTTGGATTAAAACACTAAAATATAGGTATATATATATGTGAAAAATATGCAAATATTAGACTTATCATCATACTTCGTGGATTAACCCCAATTGATAGCCCCAAGTAGACTAACGACAATACACCTCAAGCACGTCCCAACACATTAGCCATCTCACTCAATACATCTTCCTCAACGTTCACCCCATACAAACAAGATTGTCATAGTTTATCGTCAAACCTGAGGCATACTCAAAGTAAGTCAAAACTCTTTTTAAATTAATTGCAAAATTAACTTCACCTTGCAAGAAAATCACGGTGTCATCCGCAAGTTGAAGATGGGAAAGAAACACTACTAAAGCCGCTTGCACTCCTTTTATAAAACCTTTCGCCTCATCGTTTACTAAGAACTGGTGCAACAATTCTGCAACATGACAAATAACAATGGTGACAAAGTATCACCTTGTCGGACTCCCCGTTGCATCTAAAATTCTCGCGTCCATCACCCATTAATCAACAACGACATTCTAATCGTGCTCACACATGTTTGTATCCATGCACGCCACCTTGTCCCAAATCCCATAAGTACCATAATTTGATCAATACACTCCCATTTCAAACAATCCTAAGCCTTGGCGAAGTCTAATTTCAAAATCACCCTCTTACTAAATTGTCGTTTTTGCATGGAGTGTATAATTTCATTAGCTAGCATAATACCATCAACGATTTGCCTACCCCGTACAAACGCTGACTGGGAATCACTAAATACACCAGCAATTACTGTTTGAAGCCTTGCCATTAGACATTTCGCTAGAATTTTGTCAAGTGAATTTAAGAAACAACTGGGGCGAAAGTCACATATAGTCATCGAATTGTCTTTTTTCAGAATTAAGACTACAAAAGTAGAATTAACCCCCTTGGCAGTCTTCCAGAATCAAAAAAATTCATTCAACACTTTAATCACGTCCGTTTTTAAGAAAATCCACCCTTTCTTGTAAAATTCAAATGTGAATCCGTCCGATCCCGGTACTTTGGAGCCCTCACATCCCCATACCGCCAAACGCACCTTATCTTCAGAAAACGGCACCTCCAAACTCACAGCTTGAATAGCATTCAACTGCTGGAAATTCACATCTTTATGCAAAGAAATCGAAGCATGTTGTCAAGCAAAATGCTTCTTGAGTTCACCAAAGAAAAAATGCTTGAGTCTATCCGGATTTTCCTCCCAACCCCCATGAGTGTTCAAACCATTTATGGAATTGCGCAAATTTTGAAATTTTGCCGCTTGATGAAAGAACTTCGTGTTACGGCCACCTTCTTTCAACCAAGTCACCCTCGACTTTTTCTGCAAGATGGACTCACGATAACGATACACTTGCCACAACTCAGAATACAACCGCCTTTTTTCCTGGTCCAAGACTTCTGTCATCAATCCCCTTCCCAATAGGTCATCCAATTCCTCAATCCGATTTGTTATTACCATAATACACTGATCAATATGCCCAAAAGAAGATTTATTCCAGTGTTGCAAAAATCCTTTCACCCTTTTCAATTTTTGAAGAATACTTAAGTCATCATGCAACCCCGATAAGCGCAACTATTCCTGCTTCATCACCTTTACATTTGCCGATTTCTCAAACTAAACGTTCAAGAATCAGAATGGTTTCAGGCCCTAATCAGAATCATCACTCACCAGGAGCAATGGAGTACGATCTGAAAGTCCCCTCGGTAGATTATTCATCACCATTCGAGCGTATCGCTCCATCCATGAAGATGAAACCAAAAAACGGTCAATACAGCTGCTTTTGTTTCCTGCTCCAAACCATGTAAAACTCTTTGCCTGCATAGGCACATCAATTAACTCATTTCGATTAATAAAATCAACAAATTCCAACATACCTGAACAACCAAGTCGTTCATGTCTTTGCGTGACCATATTAAAGTCACCAGCCAAGCACCACAATAGCTGCTTGCTAGCCATTAACGAGCTCAAATCGTGCCACAAACTCGCCTGTTCCCCAGCCAAACATGATGCATAAATCCCCACAATTTCATATGCCCAATCATCCAACAACCAAAGGCCTTCAACCATCACAAACCTAAACTGTATAATCGACCCCTGTAAGTGAAAGCAAGACTTGTCTCATATCAGAAAAATACCCCTTGATTTAACAGCTGAGGGAACATACACAAATCTAAAATTATCCAATATCCAAATCCTCCGCACAACCGTATCCGTCACCACTTCTAGTTTTGTTTATTGCAGCAAAATTATCTCGCATCGGTGTTGCCGTATTAATTTCTGAACTGCTCTTCTTTTCGTCGCAGTTCCAAGACCTCGCACATTCCATGGCAACAGTCTCATACCGCACTGCTAATGACGTAGCTCTCTCGCCTCAACCAGTCTTACAATGTCTTTAACAATTTCGTCCTCGTTTCCTACCATTTCAGCACCAATCAATCTCCCTAAATCTAAAGTTTCATGTGCCTCCCTTAAAATAACTCATTGTCGCTGTAAGAAGTCCGAGTCTGACAAAGAACCATTGGCAACATTAGTTGCTGGCAATGGTTGTTTTCTCGGGCGACCCCTACCTTTTTTATTCAATCTTTGTTCTGGGTTAATCCTTTCTTGTGGTGGTAAAAAACTAAGAATTACTTATGATGTCTTTCGTATCCTTCTTTGTTCCTCATTATATTCAATCATCGTTGATTTACCTACCCTAGGAATCTTAGACCGAGGCCCAGCAAGTACCAATTCACGTCCCTTCGCACTCGGCCCCAATTCACAACTACTAGCATCCAAGCCTGCATGACATTCTTCAATTTGATCCACACTCCCACTACCTCCTCCTTTAACCATGTCCCCGACACCTCTTGAGTCGAATTAGCCATCATGTTAATCGGCGTCTCCAATACATGCCAATCCTTCATACGATTATCCTTCTATAGTTGGTTTAAATGCCAAACTACCGGTTCTATATTCATATACGTATCTGGAACCATAGATTCTTGACCCGAATGCATCACCTCTATGTTCTCATGCTATCAAAGCGCAGTTTCACTTGGTACTCTTACATCATTCGCACTTCTGTCTCCTCCATATACACAATTGTCATCGCATTTTACATTACTTGGCCTATCTATTTCCTTAATTCTCACCCGAAACATATTATCACCAACTTGTAGATCAACATTCTCATCAATACAATGGAACCAATCTGTCTCCACAAAAATATGTGATGTCTCAAAATTGAAGGATTCAATGTTTCAACATCCATTTGAATCAGCTTCCCTCATATCGCAGCAATATTCTGAAATGTTCCCTCGGGCCAAGCGTGTATTGGGATTCCACATGCCAACACCCACACTATATGATTCAGCATTTCAACCACCGGTGACCATTCCATTACGTTCTCTAACCACTTATCCAATCTGCCCAAATCTATGATCCTCTTTCTCTCTTCTGGATTTTGGAAAATCAATAACATCAACGATCCCGCCTCCCGTATAATCGTGAAACCTTCCAAATCTTCCTGATGAAACTCTTTTGCTAAATCACGGATATGTTGCAGTTTTCGAAAAAAAAAACAAAAGCCCAATTCTTCAAAATTTCCATTTTCTCATCCTCCACAATGTCACACCTCGAAAACTGGTCTAGTCGAAATTAGGTTCCGGTGATAGGAAATTTTGTACCGGTTATGCCCGAATGATGTAATTGCTCAATCTTTATATCCAATTTTGAAGTAATGGGAATTAATTGAAGTTGTAGGACCTTTTTGTAATGAATGAAAATTATACTAGTGACTAAATTATAGAAATTGAAAGTTTAGGAGTACAAGTATAAAGAATTGAGAGTTGAGGGACTAACCTTGCGATTAGCCCCTCCTCAATTATAATCACCACATACGTGGGTGATCAGAATTGGTATCCTTCACCTTAAGGAAACCTTAAGGCATTTGGAAATATAAAAAAAGTGAATAGCAAAGAGAGGCTTACTCAATTTCTAAAGAAGCAAGCACCTCCCATCATCTTCCTTCAAGCAAGCACCTCCATTGTTGAGGGTAGAAAAGCTTGAGATTTCTTCGGTTTATTGATATCGAATCATTGCTATCGATTGAGTAAGCTAGAATCCTCAATCTATTATCAAAATCCATGGTTATATTAAGCTTAATCTTAAGCTAAGGTTTTGGTCATCCATGAAGTTTGATAGCTAATAGCTATTTTAAGTTTCAATATTGATTTTGGTATCGTTATATTGATTTCGATTTCATATTATCAATTCTAATTGATTCCTATTGTTTAACCTAGCTCAAGTGGTGGAATACAAGCCATCTTCACTACCGAGCACTTCCAACGGTAAGGGGATCATTAATCGAGAACCTTGAAGCTTTCGAGCACTAGGTGAGTGTAGTTGTTTCATGGGATTGGCTAGGTGCCATCCCGGTTGTATTTTTGTGTGCTTAAAATTGTATTTTGTGTAAGGGGCTCAAGTAGAGCAAACATATGTGGATTCAAAAGGTAAGTGTGGTAAGTCCTTTATATTGCTTTAATACATTTGTAAGCTTATATGTGACAATTGGAACATGCTAAGTATGGAAATTGATATGAACATGCTATGTTACGCTATTTGAAGCAAATGCTTATTATATGATGTGAAATGGCCTAAGGGCACAAAGATAAGATTTATGATGAGATATGTGACCTTGGACACTCGTGGACATTGGATACAATTGGCATGCCATAGGATTATTTGAGCTCACTATGTAAGGGTTTGGACTACGGTCCAGGCTACGACCTATATGTGGGGAGAAAAGGTTAGTTTGTGTAAGGGATTCTGGAGTTACGGCTCAAGGCTAAGGCTTATTTTTAATATGTGTGGTGTTTGGGGGAATCTGTGTATCCATTGGTTGCTATGTCCAAGGGGAAAATAAAGAATATGTGTTTTACATTTAATAAATGAAATTAATATTTGTTGATGTTAAGCATGAATTGTATATGTTAATGTTATGTGTATGTCATTCAAGCATGCTTCCATGTTATACGTGTCATTAAAGATCTTGTTTGCATTTGTTATAACTACCTCACTAGGCTATATAAGCCTAACATTCGCGTGTCCCATGCATGTCAGGATCTTGAAGAATTTTGAGCATCGATCGCGTAGTTGCAGTTGCAAGTCACTCTCACCAACTCCATGTATGCTTACACTTTGTTTTGAACTCCTAGCAAGGTGAAATAAAGCTTAGACTGTTATATTTGTCTATTTTGATGTGTGTGTAATGGCCTAAGTGTGTCCAACGGGTAGATGTGCATTTTGGTATGGTTGTAAAATGGTAAAACTAGTTAACTTTGGCTTAAAGGCAATAAAAGGTAAAAACTTAGTAAATGGATTCGAAATGCTCTAAAACTTTGTATGTTATTAGAAATGTTGATTTAAAACTTGCTGGTAAAATTTTGTTGCATTTGGACATCGTGCAACATGTTAAACAAGCTAAAACCCAGATAAAATCTGTTATTACAACACAAGTGTATCGATCCATGTCAAGTTGTATCGATACGGCCTTACATATTTGGACTTGGTAAAATAAAGCGTATCGATACACCAATGGGGTGTACCAATATAGACAGATCTTGGCAATAAGGTCTGGGAAATAAATTGTATCGATACGACCTTAGGGTGTATTGAAACGGGTTAACCTTGGTCAATGCATATCGATGCGGGCATAGCTATATCAAAACGGGGTCTAATGAACAAAGTTAATACTAGTCAACTTGTACCGATACGGGTGATGGCATATCGATACAAGATTTGGTATATTCAAATGATGATAAGATTTATGTGTAACCGTATCGATAAGGCTCCAAAGAGTATCGATACAAGGGTAGTTAATTCTGTTAAAAGACTTAAACTACAGTTTTAAATAGTTTATAGAAACATTATATGGTCTAATTGGATAAGTAAATGACCTCTGTTAAAAAATAAAATTTCATAGGCTAATAATTGATAAGTTCAATTGAAATTTAGTAAAAAGAAATTCTGATAAAGACCTTTAACTTGTAAAAATTAAATTTTGGTCCCTAAGTTTGAAAAAGTTTAAAATTGACCCCAATCGAGTAAGCTGCTGATGAATAGGTCTATTAAGTCTTAAAAGAGGTTAACAAGACGTTCTGAATAAGTTTCAAACTCCGATTGAGTTTTCAATCTCTGAATATTTCTTTCGGTAACACTTTCCGACACGGTTCTCTATTAGGTCGAGAATGGGTGCTACATTTGTGGTATCAGGGCAAGAGTTTAGTCAATTCTAGGACTAAAATGAGGCTTATCATGAATCTGCATGTGCATATGTCACCTAGGAGTTTATTTATATATGTTATATGTGACTTGCAACTAACACGATTCAACTTTTTTTCTGTTCGATTAGATTTAAGAATGTATGCACCTAACGATAGACATGTCACAATGGAACCACACCCCGGCTTCTCCTCGACACAAGGGGACAAACTAGGAGCTAAGGTCCGACCAGAACATGTGGAACATAATGACCCACCCAATCCTCCTCCGATGCCTCCCGCTCAACAGAAGTTTTTGACGTCCATGGCTGAGACGATTAAACAGGTAGTTGCATCTCTCAGGTAAGAGTAGCCACCTCAGCTTGCAGCAACATCTTCACCTGTCTTGAGAGCCCCTATTGACAAGCTCTGTCAATGTCCAGTTTACACCTTCACCGGCTAGGAACAAGACAATTCTGAAGCAGTAGAGTACTAGCTGGAAAACATTCTCAAAGTCCTAAATAAGCAAATGAAGTGTCCTGACGAACACAAGCTGGAATACGCTCTAGCTTTAATTTTTGAAGAGGCTCAAAGCTGGTGGGACACCGTGACACTTACAGTACCTGAGCATAGAGTTACATGGGACTTCTTCATTCAGGTGTTCTGCAAGAATATTAGTGAGCACTACATCACCGAAAGACATAAGAAGTTCCCCCATCTAAGACAATGAGGAAGGCCCATGGAGCAATACATACATGATTTCTGCAAGTACACGAGGTATGTTGCAAAGATCATACGCACTAAAAATGAGAAATGTAGAATGTTCATCGATGGCCTTCTCTTCACTACCTTGGAGTTAGATGACTTTTAGATTTTGGTCAATCGGGCAATTGCCATTGAAGCCTCCCAGAAGGATTATAAAAGAAGAAAAGGGGAACCAAGCCAGACCCGATAAGAGATTCCGAGATGATTCCAAGCCTCTCATGTCTTAGAAGAAGGGTAGACAGTGGGACCAAAAGTCTGCCACCTTTCAATAACTACCAAGGACGGGATATGTACCACAATCTCAATCTCCGGGAATATCTGTTACTTGTACAGCTTCAATTGATAGTACGGGTGGTTCTAGAAAAAGTTTATAGATCCCTTTATACAGCTTTTGTTAGAAGAGCCATCTCGGGCCGTTTCATAGACAGACTGGATCTTGTTATTTTTTCGTGAAGCGGGTCAATTTATCATGCAATGTCTGCGGAACCCAAATGCTCCTATTTCTGTGGCTTCTCAGAGCAATGCTGCTAAAGTAAAGGAAGGGATGCGAGTGCAGTCTAGTTCAGCGGGATGACCTCACAACACGAACTCTTCTTCAGTGGGGCGTGACTCTCAAGCCTCAGCCCAGATGTACCATGTTCGAGGCCGAGACCATAAGGATGATCCTGATGTGATAGCATGTATGGTAGAATTATGTTCTAAACTTGTATATGCTTTGGTAGATCCAGGCTCTACGCATTCCTTTATTAGCGAACCATTGATTGAGAAGTATGCCCTAAAACCTGAATCAGTTACTTCTAAGATAGTTGTTTCTAACCCACTAGGAGATAGTATGGTTATACAGTTGATTTATAATTATTATCCTATGAGGATCCTATTTCTGGCCAATTTGATGGTCTTGACCTTCTATGAGTTTGATCTTATCCTAGTCCTTGATTGGTTAAATGAACATCAAGCCTGAGTATATTGCTCGAAGAAGAAGCTATACCTCCGTAGACTTGGGAAGGAAAATATAACTTTGATAAAAACCAAACTCAGGCCTAATAAAGCTATCATGTGTGCTATGGAGTCCAAAGAAGATACAAAGCTTAAAGATGTACTGGTGGTGAAGGAATTCCCTAATGTGTTTCCCGGTGAACTTCTAGGACTCCCTCCGACCTGAGAAATGGAATTCAAAATCGAAGTGCAACCGGGGACTACACCGACCTCCATTGCTCCGTATAGGATGGATCCAGTTGAATTAAAAGAGTTGAAGGTCCAAATCCAAGATCTTTTGGACAAAGGGTTTGTCAAACCAAGTTTTCCCCCTAGGGAACACCGATTTTGTTTGTTAAGAAAAATGATGGGTCTTTGCGTCTGTGCATTAACTATCATCAGTTGAATAAAGTTACAATCAAGAATAAGTATTTGTTACCAATGATCGATGATCTCTTCGATCAGTTGAAGGGTGTTTTTGTCTTCTTTAAGATAGACCTACGATCCGGGTACTATCAAATATTAGTGAAGGAGTCTAACGTCCCAAAGACTGCCTTTTGAACTAGATATGGCCATTATGAGTTTTGGTAATATCTTTCGGGCTTACCAATGCACTTGCAGCCTTTATGAACCTGATGAATCGTGTGTTCCGGCCTTATCTAGATAAATCTGTGGTTGTGTTTATAGATGGCATCTTGATATATTCCAAGAACACTACCACTCATGAAGAATATCTCTGAATTGTACTTCAAACTCTCAGGGAGAAGCGGTTGTACGCTAAGTTTAATAAATGTGAGTTTTGGCTATCTAAAGTATCTTTTCTGGGACATGTAATCTTTTTTGCGGGAGTTCAAGTTGACCCAAAAAAGATCCAATCAGTTCTTGATTGGATCCCTCCGAAGAACGTTAGAGAAGTTCGTAGTTTTCTAGGCTTTACAGGGTATTACCGTAGATTTGTTAAAGGATTCTCGATAATTGATGCACCTTTTGTGTGGACAGTGGAACAAAAAATGAGTTTTGATCAACTTAAACAAGTCCTAACTCATGCCCCTATTTTGGTGCAGCCTGAGTCGGGCAAGGACTTCACTGTGTACAGTGATGCATCCCACTTGGGATTAGGTTGTGTACTGATGCAAGAGGGAAAAGGCATAGCTTATGCCTCACGTCAAATCAAATCCTACGAGCTAAACTACCCAACACATGACCTAGAGCTAGTTGTTGTGGTGTTTGCCTTAAGATTTTGGAGGCATTATCTTTACGGTGAGAAGTGTTACTTGTACACCTGAAATATCTCTTAACTCAGAAAGAGCTGACTCTCTGCCAACATCGGTGGATGGAACTTTTGAAGGAATATGACTTGGTTATTAATTACCATCTCGGTAAAGCCAATATAGTAGCTAATGCTCTTAGTCAGAAGCCTACTCCTTCTCTGAGACATTTGAATGCTCATTTCCGGCTTAAGAAGCATGGCAAGTTCTTGGCTGAATTGAAAGTTCAGTCAACCATCGTGTCCCGAATCAAATCACTTCAGAAGTCTGACGAGGAGTTACAAGCTTTAATTGCTAAGATTAAGGACAATCCGGATCCTGACTTTGCTATGAATTTTGAAGGATTCTTGTGTTTTCGAAATCGTATCTGTGTCCCCGATGATGATAATCTTCGGAACCAAATTCTGAGTGAGGCTCATTCGAGTCATTTTTTTGTTCATCCTAGAGCTATCAAAATGTACAAAGACTTGAAGAAGTTGTATTGGTGGTCTGGTATGAAAGGTGAAATCATGGATTTTGTGGCTAGGTGTCTAAGCTGTCAACGGGTTAAAGCCGAGCACAAGGTGCCTACTGGACTCTTACAACCTATTGAGCTTCCACAATAGAAATGGGAACGTATTACGATGGATTTTGTAAGTGTTCTACCAATGACACTAAAGAAAAATGATGTTATTTGGGTTATTGTAGACCGTTTAACCAAGTCTGCTCATTTTCTTCCGGTGAGAATGGATTTTAGCTTGTCTAGACTTGCTGAGTTGTACATCCGTAAAGTCATTCGTTTGCACAGAGTTCCTGTGTCTATTATTTCTAACCGTAATCTACGATTTGCATCTTGGTTTTGGAGAACCTTACATGAGGCTTTGGCAACTCGAGTGCACCTAAGCACTACTTTCCACCCTCAAACCGATGGCCAATCTGAAAGAGTTATTCAGGTAACCTTATATCTCTCTTATCCATATGTATAAGTATTTCGTACCAATCCTGATTCTTCCTTATAGATTCTGAAAAATATGCTATGAGCATGTGTTATCAATTTCAGAAGTACGTGGGAGAAATCCCTACCATTGGTGGAGTTTGCATACAACAATAGTCACCAAGCTTCGATTAAAATGGCTCCTTATGAAGCTCTTTATGGAAGAAGATGTAGAACCCCTCTCTATTGGACCGAGATTGGTGAAGGAAATGTGTTAGACCCTAACTTACTTTGGGAAACCGAAGAAAGGGTAATCATCATTCATGACCAGCTCAAGGTTGTCTTTGACTGACAAAAAGCTTATGCTGATTTGAAAAGAAAGGGACATTCAGTATGATGTTGGTGAGAAAGCTTTCCTTAAAGTGTCTTCATGGAAGAAGATCATTCGTTTTGGCAAAAAGGTGAAGCTAAGCTCTCATTTTATTGGCCCACTCGAGGTGATCGAGCGAGATGGATCTGTTGCCTACCAACTGGCTCTCCCCGAAGAGTTAAGTCGTATACATAATATCTTTCACGTGTCTATGCTGCGGAAGTACCGGTCGGATCCTTCTTACGTGATCGAGCCAGAGTCTGTGGAGATTCAATCCAATTTGACATACGAAGAAGAACCAATGCAGATCCTCGTACGAGAAGTCAAGAGGCTCTAAAATAAGTCTGTGCCCTTAGTAAAAGTTCTTTGGAGGAGTCATACAGTGAAGGAAGCAACGTGGGAGCCAGAAGAGACGATGCAAAAGCAATATCCTCATCTCTTCAGTTAGAGTGAAAATTCAAGGACGATTTTTCTTAAGGGGGAGTTGTCACACCCCGAAAACTGTTCTAGTCAGAATTAGGTTCTGGTGATCAGAAATTTTGTACCGGCTATACCGAATGATGTAATTGATCAATCTTTGTATCTAATTTTGAAGTAATGGAAGTTAATTAAGCTTAATTGAAGTCGTGGAACCTTTTTGTAAGGAATGAAGGTTATACTAGTGACTAAATTATAAAAATTGAAAGTTTAGGGTACAAGTATAAAGAATGGAGAGTTGAGGGACTAACCTTGCGATTAGCCTCTCCTCAATTATAATCACCACATACGTGGGTGATCAGAATTGGTTTCCTTCACCTTAAGGAAACCTTAAGGCATTTGGAAATAAAAGAAAGCGAATAACAAAGAGATGCTTACCCGATTTCTAAAGAAGCAAGCACCTCCCTTCATCTTCATCTTCCTTCAAGCAAGCACCTCCATTGTTGATGGTATAAAAGCTTGAGATTTCTTCGATTGATTGATATCGAATCACTGTTATCGATCGGGTAAGCTAAAATCCTCAATCTATTATCGAAATCCATGGTTATATTAAGCTTAATCTTAAGCTAAGGTTTTGGTCATCCATAAAATTTGATAGCTAATAGCTATTTTAAGTTTCAATATTGATTTTTGTATCGTTATATTGATTTTGATATCGTATTATCGATTCTAATCAATTCCTATTATTTAACCTAGCTCAAATGGTAAAAGACAAGCCATCTTCACTGCCGAGCACTTCCAACGGCAAAGGGATCGTTATTCGAGAACCTTGAAGCTTCTGAGCATTAGGTGGGTGTAGTTGTGTCATGGGATTGGCTAGGTGTCATCCTGGTTGCACTTTTTGTGCTTAAAATCGCATTTTGTTTAAGGGGCTCAAGTAGAGCAAACATACGTGGATTCAAGAGGTAAGTTTGGTAAGTCTTTCATATTGCTTTAATACATTTGTAAGCTTATTTGTGACAATTGGAACATGCTAAGTGTGGAAATTGATATGAACATGCTATGTTACGCTATTTGAAGCAAAGGCTTCTTATATGATGTGAAATGGCCTAAGGGCACAATGGTAAGATTTATGATGAGATATGTGACCTTGGACACTCGTGAACATTGGATACAATTAGGATATCATAGGATTATTTGAGCTCGCTATGTAAGGGATTGGACTACGGTCCGGGCTACGGCTTATATGTGGGGAGAAAATGTTAGTTTGTGTAAGGGACTCCGGAGCTACAGCTCAAGGCTAAGGCCTATTTTCGATATGTGTGGTGTTGGGGGAATCAGCGTATCCATTGGTTGCTATGTCCAAGGGGGAAATGAAGAATATGTGTTTTACATTTAGTATATGAAATTACTATATGTTGATGTTAAGCATGAATTGTATATGTTAATGTTATGTGTATGTCATTCAAACATGCTTTCATGTTATACGTGTCATTAAAGATCTTGTTTGCATTTGTTATAACTACCTTACTAGGCTATATAAGCCTAACATTCGTGTGTCCCATGCATGTCAGGATCTTGAAGAATTTCGAGCATAGATCGTGTAGTTGCAGTTGCAAGTCACTCTCACCAACTCCTTGTATGCTTACACTTTTTTTTGAACTTTAGCAAGGTGGCATAAGGCTTAGACATGTTATATTTTTCTATTTCGATGTGTGTGTAATGGCCTAAGTGTGTCCAAGGGGTAGATGTGCATTTTGGTATGGTTGTAAAATGGTAAAACTAGTTTACTTTAGCTTAAAGGCACTAAAAGGTAAAAACTTAGTAAATGGATTCGAAATGCTCTAAAATTTTGTATGCTATTAGAAATGTTGATTTAAAACTTGCTGGTAAAATTTTGTTGCATTTGGACATCGTTCAACAGGTTAAACGGGCTAAAAACAGATAAAATCTGTCATTACAACATAGGTGTATCGATACAGGTCAAGTTGTATCGATATGACCTTGCATATTTGGACTTGGTAAAACATAGCGTATTGATACACCAAGGGGGTATACCGATACGGATCTTGGCAGTAAGGTTTGGGAAATAAATTATATCGATACGACCTTAGGTTGTATCGAAACGGGTCAACCTTGGTCAACGCGTATCGATACAGGCTTAGTTGTATCAAAACGGGGTCTAATGAACAGAGTCAATACCAATCAACCTGTATCGATACGGGTGATGGCGTATCGATACAGGATTTGGTAGATTTAAATGAAGATAAGATTTAGGTGTAACCGTATCGATACGGCTCCAAAGAGTATCGATACGAGGGTAGTTAACTCTGTTAAAAGACTTAAACTACAGTTTTAAATAGTTTACAGATTGGTCGTTATACATTATATGGTCTAATTAGATAGGTAAATGACCTCCATTAAAAAATAAATTTTCGCAGGCTAATAATTGATAAGTTCAATTGAAGGTTAGTAAAAACAAATTCTAATAAAGACCTTTAACCTATAAAATTTATATTTTGGTCCCTAAGTTTAAAAAAGTTTAAAATTGACCCCAATCGAGTAAACTGCTGATGAATAGGTCTGTTAAGTCTTAAAAGAGGTTAATAAGACGTTCCGAATAAGTTTCGAACTCCGATTGAGCTTTCGATCTCCGAATATGTCTTCCTGTAACACTTTCTGACCCGGTTCTCTACTAGGCCGGGAAGGGGTGCTACACACAATCCCTGGAATGACTATGAATTCCTCTCTATATTGAGAACTCTCAAGTTCATCATCCTCTATTGTCATATCCAATTGAAACACCTACGATTTCCTTTTCGTCTCTGGTATTGGGCGTTGCGCTTCTTTATCCCTTGTCTCATGATCATCCCGAGTCTTCTTTTTTCTCCAAAATGAATCACGATTATCCCTAATCGCCATTTTTACCCGAACTCTAAACCTATACAATTTGGATTCATTACATCTTTCAATTATTCGCTCCGCATCCTCCTTCGATTTCAATTGCACAAACCCAAATCGAGCCTTATCACTAGTCTTTTTGTTTGGTATGAAAACATCGACCACCACGCCATGTCTATCGAAGACCTGCCAAACCCCTTTCCAATGTAGTTGCCATGGCAAATTCGCCATGAAAACCGTCCAACAACGTTGTCTTGTACCCTTTCCGGCCACCGTTGGTTTCTTTAATCACTTTAAGAATATAAATAAAAAGTCTATTTTGCAGACCTAATATTTTTGCTCAAATCCCCCGAATTGAATTAATTCTACTTTAATTTAACATAATTAGTTCTCCTGAATGTTGTACTATTATAAGACGACATTTATTTGGTTATCAAGTTGATCTTTTTTATTTTAGACCCTCAAATTAGATTAGATATGCGATTTGCGTTTGTGGATGGCTTTCTCATGGCTCTCAGCTCTGATTTGTGGTTGTTAGTGGTCTTTCAATAGTTTGATCCCCTTTTGTGATTCGTTCGCCGATGCAATCATATCTATTCGTATCTATCTTTTGTGCGAGTCATTTAATTGAATTTTTAACATTTTTATTGTATGGCCTTGTATGATCTAAAGTGACTAGTTTCTTATGTCATTGGTTATTGAAAATGTCCAAATCATGTGTTTAGTTTACGTTTATGATTATAAATTCTCATTGTAATTTAGATATTTTCTCTTTTTAATAAAACTAGCGACTTTTATAAAAAATAACTTTAAACTTTTGATTGATTTGTAAATTTACTATTGACTGTGGATGATTTGATTGAGTCTTTACCCGACTCAACTCTGTTGATCAAATAATTGAAAAAATAGCCACTTTTTTAAAACAATCTTCTATATCCAATTTATTAATTGATTAATTCAAACCAGGTATTGTATAGATTTATTATAGGAGCGACCCTCCTAATTAATTTTACTTCATTCATAATAAAAAGAATCAAACATCTGACTTTACTTAAAAAATCTCAAATTTCAAGAATAATCATAACTTAAAACAAATAAATTAACTTACAATTTATCAACAAAATATTATTTCAAAGTATCAAGATATTTATGCCGGCAATCCGAATTATTGCCATTGATTGGTAACTTTTTCTTTACATATAATAAATATAATTTAGATGAAAATGAAATGAATTTATGATGAGATGAAAGAATGAATATTGACCTTATATAATTAGTGGAGAGCATTAGGATTAAGATTGGTATGTTAATTAAAGAAGAAATTCAACCTCACAATTATATATACGAGGAAGATAAGATTGGTATAAGGATTAAAATCTTTTGTTATATGAGTGATAATTTTGTGATGCCTTCCTCTTCTACTTTAATTATTTTTTGGTCGGCGATGACACTAAATTTAATGTTGATTACAGATTGTCGTTGTTTATACTATGTTCTTTGCTTTTTTTTTCTTGTGACACACTTTTCTCAGCTCTTATATGAGTTTTTTTTAATTTTTAAATAAGAATAGATGTCCTTGTGACACGTTTTTCTCTGCTCTTATGACACGCTTTTCCTCTATTCTTGTGACACGTTTTTTATGGCTTTTGGTACGTTTTTTGCATACCTTTGTGGTCATTTTAGTGCTCGCATAAAGAATCTCAAGACTTTTTTTTTCTGATCGGTTTTTCGGTGGTCACGTATAATCAGATCCCCTATTTGGTAAAAAGTTGTTTGCTAATATAATCATAACTGTGTAGCGAAGCAGTCTGTCAGATAGTTTGGTTCACTTACCACTCTTTTATCACTTCGTAAAGCATCTTGTTTGACAGAGACAAGGAGTTTTTATGAAGGTTGTTGGGTTCTTTTGATGTTAGACGTCATTCTCAGGGAAGATTTTATTTTTCTTCGTATCTTTGAGTTTAGTATTTTTATTTTATGTATGAGTTATAATTTTATTTTCTTTCATTAATTTATTAATGAAATCTAATTGTCATGGTTCAAAAGTAAGGTTAAAATGTCGAAAAATTGAGATCATGAATTAAATAAATTGACTTGAACTCTCATAATGAACCTTTACAATACCATTTGCAATTAATCAACTAATAAATTGATACCGATAATTATAGAAAAAAACATCTATATAAATTGTTATGAACCTCAATGGTTTTTTCTTGTATTAACAAATCTAAACTACGAAATTGAAAAATAAATTTAAATTACATAGGAATTTAATATTTATATAGTGTTCTTATTTTGTTTCCCTCATTAATATTTTTAATATTATGCCTTAAAACATTTAAAGAAGTGAAAGCGATGGTAGAGCAAAAGTGTGTGAGAGAGAGGGTGTCCAGGCGTCCATTCCAAATTACAAAAAAAAAAAAACCCACAAAAATATCGGATTTGATTGTCACAACAATTTTTTGATATTCAATTTTACCTCACCTTTTATATTTTGTAGAATTTTTTATTTTAATTTGATATAGTATGAGCTTTGTATATTAAAATTTAATCGGTTTTTTGTTAAAATGTCGTTGGTATAATATATAAAGAAATGTAAGTTTTTTTAATAGTGTAAATGTGATTACAAAGTAATATCTGTTCAGACATATTCTTAACCTCTTGATAATGCACGTACACTTTGTTAAAAAAAAAACTTCCCATAATTGATCGACAAAACGATATTTGTATTTTTACTTTAGGAATAATCAACTTCCCACAATTGACCGACAAAACGATATTTGTTAAAAAAAACTTTATTTCAAGAGATACCTAAATTATTGATTATTTATCTCTGACTTTTTTTAAAGATAATTATAATTAAATATATTTGAATTTATGATCTTTAGATAATAACAATCAAACTTAAACTAAATTTACTAACAAGGTTAGTCCAAGTGGTAAACAGTTTGGTATTGCTTAAGCAAGTTTCGAGTTCAAAACTTTATATATACAAAAAATTAATGCTAGAAAACTTACCTACCAAGTTTAAGTGTGCGATGCGATCAGTCTGAATTAATCAGAAAAGATCATGACAAACCAGACAAACAACCCAAAAAAACATAAACCTAAATCCACATATATTTATTAAAAACTTGACAACAAAAGTAAATAAAAATTAGAAACGAACAATAATATTAAATATTACTAAGGTGACAACAAAATATTTAACTTCACAAAATTTGTAGCCACTTAGGTGCCTGTCGGATTCCATGCTGTCCCTGGCCCCCATCTGATCGAACTCAAGACTTTGGGAATGTTATTAGCCACATGACCCTAAATTATTTAAGAAATATTCTTTTTTATAGATAAATTATTTATATTATGTTTGGTACATAAGTAATAATGTAGGGAAAATTTTAATAATATGAGTTATTACACGAGTTCTAAAATAATATAACATAAATAAAATTTAGTATAGATCTAAGCCTAAAGTTAGAAAAATGAATAAAAACTCAAGTGAAAATAATACATATGTAAAATAACAATATTTATTTCTTCTTTTTGTTCAATCTAAGTCACACGGGTAAAAAATTATTAAGTAAAATCGTGCGGACGAAATTTTAAATTGTCAAATGTCAGTTCAATTATGACATTAAATATATTTAGAACACGTGAATTAAATTTTTAAAAAGTATATTTATTGTATGGATAACTCGGTTTTAAAGTGTTAAATATAAATATTGTCACTAAAATTCAGAATATTTGTTCATTTTTTAGCACGACAGGTCCAAATTATTCATGTGATAACACATACATGTTTAAAATTTGATCTATATATTTTAAATATATTAAAACTCTAATCCAGGCTAGTTTTGAACATCCAAGATAACAACTAAGTTGACGGAAGAACTTAATTAATATAATATAATATTAATTACATGAAAAGTTAATTAAAATATATAAAAATTTGAGGGCTAATTTATAATATAATCATAATTTAAAGACATATAATACAATTAAAACTATTTTAATAATATATTAATGGGTGGGGTCAATTCGAAGACGATGCAGAGTTACAGACAGACATACCAAGCGTAAGCATATGGGGCTAGTGATCCAAAAATTATCATTAATCATTAAATATAACCTGAACCAGTAACAACCGGCTCAGCCTATAAAAAAATATATTTTTTAATATAATTGTTCGTATTTAATTCATTATTTAAATAATTCTGGCCGAGTAATAAATTTTAAAATTATTAATAAATATTTAAAAAAATACTAAAGATGACTTATGTTTGTACTAAACATATATGACTTTTTTTTCATTAATATAGTACCAATCATATGTTTATTTTTTGCATCAAGTAATAAAACAATTTTAAACATTGGAGACCAAATAATTGCAATGAAGACGGTGGTTTTATATAATTTTTGCATCAAATATTATATATAATAATATATATTTTAAAATTTTCAGATGATGTCTCGTGTTATGATCTTGTGTTGTCACATAATTTATTTTATCGGCGTTATAAAAAGATAAAGGTATAATTGATGGGATGAGAATTAGAGTACCAATTTGGAATAAAAATAAAATACTACATTCTGGCCAAATTAGTAATTAAACCTAGCTGATTTATACTGGTATGTTTTTCTAAGGTGGTTAATTTGTTTGAAATTTTGAGAATTAGGGGTAGATTAGAAAATGTATAAAAATTGCTTACTTGTTTTTTAAGAAAAAACCTTAATGATGATAGAAAAATAGAGATGATTGGGGGGAATTATAGAAAATATAAGGGACAAAGTTAGGTTTCTCTTGGTTTTGAAGCTAGGCAAATTAAGTTGTCTCTTAACTTTTTTAGATTTAATTATTTTTAGGTCCTCTTAATTTTGAAACGGTGAATTAGATCTAACCCCCATTTTTTGGTACAATTTCTTTTAAGGTTTTGAAACTAGGCAACTTTTTGACTTAAGCATTAGCCTACTATTTTTCAGTTCAAGTAATTTAGGTCCTTTTAATTTTAAAATTAAATTAACTAGATCATAGTCCCTCAGTTTTTAATTTTAAATTGGTGGTTTAACAATTGGACTCTAACCACCATCTAATTTATATTTATGTCCACTTAAAGTTTAATCCTGACTTTGTCCTAACACTATTTATATATTATGCATGTGAGAATTTTTTAGGGTAAACTACTCTCAATGTCACTTAATTATGAGTTTGGTAACAAATATGTCACTTTTCTTCTAAAAGTTACAACAAATTACTCAATCAAAATATTGTTACAAGTATGTGTCCATGTCGTTAAAAATTGAAACAAATGTCTAATGTTGTATGGTATAATAACATTTTTAATCCCAAAACTCATACGTGCTTTTATTTTTTTTTCTAATTCAAAACAATTCAAAAAATTTAAGCTTACATAGTTAAAATTTCATTAATTTAGTCTATTTTGTGATGCTCTCAAAGCAAGCAAGCCCATCAGATCCAAACAGTAGTTGGATAATTATATTCTGCCATAAAACAACAACAAATTAATGTAATATGTTACTATACCAAGAAAGTAATATAATATTTATACGAAGAGAGCAAGCAATTTAAGATAAGCAGCAGGAAAAAACTAAAATGATGAAATTTTAAACATGAATGAATAATTTTTATTGGATTATGACCAAATTAATAAATTCTATAAGTTTTTAAAGATTAAAATTGATATCATATCAAGTAATGTCATTATTATAATCTAATATTTAACGACCAATGACATATTTGTAACATGTTAATTGAATGACTTATTTATAAGTTTTAAAAAATGACATATTTATTATTATTTTTGATTAAATAGAAATATTACATTCTCATTCTAGGAGTCGAACCCATACAAGATATGGCAATATGAGCATCTTTAGTTACTAGGCCAATTAGTAGATCTCAATGACATATTTATTATTAAACTCATAATTAAGTGATAATGTAATTTATTCATTTTTATTAACAACAACATATTTAAAAAAATGTGAGCATAACCAACAACAATTGGTCTAGTGGGATGAGACATTAGATCCCTTAAGTAATGTTAGGGGTTCAAGTCCTGACGTTGTAAATGAAAAAAAATAGATTGAGATGATCATCTCATAATAAGTCTCTGCAATACTCGACTCGAATTAATCAGTCAATATATTAGATACTATAGTTAAATAAAAAAAATTGTCAGCATAAAAGTATGAACAAAATGCATGTTACTTCACCCACCCATGCATGGCGCGCTAGTTTGGCCATTTGGGAGAGGATATATTAGAAAAAAGAAAAGAAATCTCCGAATGAATGTAACTTTATTCCAATTATTTTACGCCATGTGGTGCATGTATTTTTCCAAAATACATGAAAATAAAAGAAAATCTAATGAAGAATATACGAGAGAATATTATAGGTTAATTTAGGGAAGAGGTTAAAATAAAATAAAAACGAATCATGTAACAACTTATTTAAGGAAATTGTAAATTTTTTTTGTTGTTATTTCGGTTTTTAGGATTTTATCTTAACTAATTCGAACCAACTCGTCTCATACATTTGGTTTTGGTAGGTGAGTTTCCCAGCTGAAATTTTCTGCATACTCAACCCCTCGAACTCGAGACCTACTTAAACGATATCAATTTGTTTATCACTTTGACTAACTCATTAGTTGTGATTTTTTTTCTTGTACAAGTGGAGCCATTTTTAGCTGGCGATGACAGCATGGACGTGATTTAATTTTACTTTTAGGACCAAAAAATGAAAGAAAAAAATTATAGAGACTAAAATAATAATTTATAATTTTACTTAAATCAAAATGTGCATTTTTTTAAATATAAACGGTGAATTTCTCCTAGTTATTGAAAGAACTTTTCTTTTTTGGATTTTAGGAATTAATGTGAAATAGGGAATTTTAAGAATTAAAGTCTATTGATGTTTGAATTATAAATTTAGTCTAAAATTTTAAAAAGTCATTGCTTTGTGTTTGTGTGTCCAAGTGAGACATTTTTTTGAATTTATGTTTTTTTTCTCTAGAAATATTATTTTGGAATTCAATTTTGGAGTTTTAGCGATAAATTTTAATCTGTTTTAGATTATTTTAGCGCGCACACGTATATATGTATGGATGAGATCTAGTTACACTATGTAAAACTCAACTAGTTTTACACTAATTCATGAAAATTGGATGACTAAAATTTTTACATTTTAGATCACTCAACTTAACATTCACTTTCATATGCATCACAAACCTTTAATTTAATCAAATTCAATCATCAAACTTTTATTATTTATAAATTAAATCATTTATATTGATAACATTAAATAATTCTAATGTAAAAAAAAATTGGAATTAATACTTTTATTTAATATATTTTCCACATATAATCAATAAATAGTATTTATTTGGAAAATTAAATATTTTGTTAGGATTTATAAAAAATTTAAATATTATAAAAATTATTTATATTGGACCAAAATCGTCGGCAGCTGAAGACGACTCCATTTGATACTATAAAAATTAATTAATTTCTGCATAATTTCTTACATGATTAATTTACCTATTTTTTAACATTTCTCTAAATTCCACGAGTATTGTTACTGGAGAAAAGATCATTAATCCATTCAACAATAAAATATAAACCCTTAAATGAATATAAATCATATTGAGTTAATATTTTCGTTTTTAACTCCAAATTTTGCCGAATGTATTTTGACTTTGCTAAGGTTGATTGTGAACTATATTATCTTCTAATTTTCGACTTTAATTAATAATGTAAGAAAACAGGAAAAAAGCATTACCCTTACACGTGTCCTCAGAACCTGTCCGTATAGCCCATGAAATTTGCTCCACCATAAAAAAAATTATATATATATATATATATATATATATAATCTGATGAATAAAAAAAATATGTATTAAATAAAGATTATTATAAAATATAGATCTCATGTTTCTTGTTTGATCAATTTTCGAATTTCATTTTTAAGTCATTACCCTTTTTACGGTGGCCGTTGACTAAAACAACCGTGCAGTAACTCATCGTCCCAAAAATAAAATCGAACTTTCGCTTTCAGTCCGAAACTGGAACCCACGGAATTATTAAGAACCTACCATAAAGCAAATGACAAAAGATCAAAATTATTGATAAAGATTCTCCACGTGTCACAATCCTACTGTTTCAAATCAACAATAGTTGACAACTCAATTATTCAAGGGACTACAAAGGTAATTCTACCCTTGGGAAAACTTCTATAAGTTTAAATCTTTAGCATTCAATCCCAGAAAGAAAAAAAGCTTGAATCTCCTGATATCGGAGATAACAGCAAATCGGCTTTTGAATTTTCATTTGTTTTTGTTAATTTTCCTTAAAAAAGTGTAAAAATCCCTTTGGGGAATGCAGAGAGATGAGAAGATCATCGTTGACACTGCCTGAGCTTTGTGGCCACCGTAAACGATCCATCGGCGGCCGGAATTGTCACAGGAAACACGTCGAAGACGGGTGATCCAATCATTCAAAGTCTCTCCCCTCTTCTTTTAATCTTCCATTTCTCCATGTTCATCTCTCTTGCTGTGAATATACAATAATTTTAGATCAAAGGGTGTCTTTTTGTTTGTTTTGTATATTGTGTTGTATTTCTCGAGCTTGAAAGTTACAAAAATGGCGGATAACGCTGCTAAGAACGAGAACTCATCTTTGCTTCATGGAAAATACGAGCTCGGCCGTGTTTTGGGTCAAGGAACGTTTGCCAAAGTGTACCATGCAAAGAATCTCCAAACGGGGAAGAACGTCGCCATGAAAGTCGTCGGAAAAGAGAAAGTGATCAGAGTTGGGATGATGGAGCAGATCAAGCGGGAGATTTCCGTCATGAAAATGGTGAAACACCCAAATATCGTTGAGTTACATGAAGTGATGGCGAGTAAATCCAAGATTTACATCACCATGGAGCTCGTCCTCGGTGGCGAACTGTTCTCGAAAGTCGCCAAGGGTCGTCTCAAGGAAGACGCGGCCAGAATTTACTTCCAACAGCTTGTTTCCGCCGTGGATTTCTGCCACAGCCGCGGCGTTTATCACCGTGATTTGAAGCCGGAGAATCTGCTCTTGGACGAAGATGGCAACTTGAAGGTCACCGATTTCGGACTCAGCGCTTTCTCCGAACACTTGAAACAAGACGGCTTGTTACACACGACGTGCGGAACGCCGGCGTATGTGGCCCCGGAGGTCATCGGAAAAAAAGGATACGACGGAGCTAAGGCGGATATTTGGTCTTGTGGGGTGATTTTGTATGTTCTTCTCGCCGGATTTTTACCGTTCCAAGATGATAACATTGTGGCAATGTATAGAAAAATTTACCGAGGTGATTTCAAGTGCCCACCATGGTTTTCGCCGGAAGCTCGTAGGTTAATCACCAAGCTTTTAGAACCGAACCCGAATACCCGAATCACGATCTCGAAGATCATGGACTTGTCTTGGTTCAAAAAATCCATCCCCAAGACCATAACAACAAAACAAGAGCTCGAATTCGAAGCATTCAACGGCGACAAATCATCGAAGCCCGAGACCTTGAATGCTTTCCACATCATTTCATTGTCTGAAGGCTTCGATCTGTCGCCGTTGTTCGAAGAGAAAAAGAGGGAAGAAAAAGAAGAAATGAGATTCGCCACGACAAGACCCGCGAGCAGCGTGATTTCGAGGATTGAAGAGGTAGCGAAATCGGGAAAATTCAGCGTCAAGAAGAGCGAGTCGAGAGTGCGGTTGCAGGGTCAAGAGTACGGAAGAAAAGGGAAACTAGCCATTGCGGCCGACATATTCTCTGTGACACCGTCATTTTTGGTGGTGGAAGTTAAGAAAGACAACGGAGACACCTTCGAGTACAATCAGTTTTGTATCAAGGAACTTCGACCGGCACTTAAAGACATCGTCTGGACATCTCCGGCCGAGAATTCGACTGTTGCTTGATGATAATGTTGGTCCACACCATTGTTTGATGATGTTGTTATTTCATGTATTTCTTTAAATGTTGTGATTGTCTAAAACTTTGTTATTGTTGTTGGATCCATTTGATATGTTGTGTGCTAGCTAGTGGACTGTTTTAGTGACAATTAATCTTTGTTGCAACTTTCTTCTCTCTCTTTTCAATTATAATGATATTTGGAATCAATAGTTCCTTCATCATCTTATAGCCTACTTTTGAATGAGGGGTACAAGTTTCTTGCTATATTGCTATACTTTTAAATACTTTATCCGATTATTGATACATAAAAACTGAAACGACAAAATACATATTTTAATCTTATATTCGATCTTCGACCGCCCACCCAATCATTGTACTACAACTCATCAAAGCCCTGCAGTGCCATAAAGTATATGTTGGTGTCTATATTGAGTTTGGAAAAAACTTGCAAGGCAGACGAATTACGCTTCGAGAACTTATATAAATATAAACATTTTTAATTTTTCGGTCAATTAATAGGTCTTTTGTTTATCTGTCTTTCAACGGGTCATATTAACATGTTAGTTCTTTCTTACAAAGAAGTGATCCTAGATAATTACTTGTCGTCTTAAGTGACTGATTGTCGGATCCACAACTTGTCAATTTAACTGCTTGAGGTCACGTGAGATTGAGCTCTCTATGAGCTGTAGTCTGCCATACTGCAGCTTTGTTTGTGTTGGACACTTCCTTTGTCTTCTTCCTGCCATGTAAGAGGAGACATACACACAATTTTATGTTAAAGAAATAAATTTATAAAATTTTAAAAAGGGTAAAAATAATTTTTAACAAAAATACATAAAAAAAATTTATAAGTTTTTTAAATCATATACTAATTATAAAATTTTAGGGAGCGATTGCTCCTCAACACCTCGATTCATCCGTGCATGTTAGACTCTTTCTTGGCTGGTTCAAGGCACTTGAATCGTAGGAACATGTGCTGGAACCGGTAAAGATAAGATCCTAAATCCAGCACGCCATTCCTTGTATGTCTCTCGTGCATGTTTTTGCATTGTTTGTACATGGAAGTTCAATCTTCTATCTTATCATGTTTGCCATGTGTTGGTGACCACGAAACTATCCCTAGTAATTCGGATAAACTTTAGTTCATGAATTTTCAGTTTTAGAATATCACCCCTGATCTAAATAATACACGAACGACTTAATTATACTACCGTGATTAAAAATGCTGACTTAACTGACTTAATAATACTATAATTCGGGTCAAGATCGAAATTTTAAAATTTGAAAAGTATAAAAATTAAAAACTACCAAATTAAAATACAATGATTAAATATGTAATATACTCATAATACATGGACTAATAATAAACTTTGAGCAGAGTTAATTTCTTTATGTGGTACTTGACTGTTAGGTTTCTTACCTCCGGCCAATTGGACGAGATTAATATTAGACAGTGAAAAAGGTAAAATCGTCTAATTTTAAAATCAATAGAGGCTTAATAGGTATAAAACCTAAAAGTTAGGAGGAATAATGCTTAATTTGACAAATACTCAAGCTAGTAGAAATATAAATTGTAATTAAACATAAATTAAAAAAAGACAATAACTCATTTTCTCTTAATAGTTTTGTCCTTGCCTTCAGCAACGTAAGAAGAAATGAAAATGGTGTCTTGTGTGATCTATTATAGAAGGGTCATGTTGTGCATGAGTCTGTTCAAAATTCGGAAATATTTTAAATAAAAGTACGAGAATCGAAATACGAGTTCGGAGTAAAATACTTGATTATGTCTAATTCGAATAAAACTTGCATGTGAAATCCTTGAGGACTATAAGTTGGTCGACAAGAGGAATAGTACATTTAAACCAGCAGGAGGAAAGAGGTAACTAAGCTTGCAAGTGGAAGTTCAAAATGTGACAGAAAGCGACCGGGGTTACAACGAGTGCTGTCATGTAGTAAGACATGGTATATGACCAAGTTTTACATTCATGTGAAGGACAATCATATGTCACATTGTGGTGACTAGGATCCACTTTTGTTCACATGGGTCTGCCCCCTTCCATTTCCATATATGTTGTCTTCTTCCCCCAACAATTTCATTTCAGACTGTCCACACACTCAACTAGCTTAATATGCCAAGATTTCTTTAACTCTTATGGGTCAAAAAATTTCAACCGCATCGCAGACCCGACTTTAGTGGGTGAGCCTCATAACAGAGATTTTCTGCATACACAAGGCTTCGAACTCGAGGCCTGTTTAAGCGATACCAAATTGCTTACTACTTGGACGAACCCTCATTGATTCAATTCATTATAATTTTGATTTGATGCAAGTGTAGCGACGTTTTTGAAATTCAAATGGTTAACTCGAATGGGTCAAAAAATTTCAACCGCAACACATACCCGACTTTAGTGGGTGAGTTTCACAACAGAGATTTTCTGCATACACAAGGCTTCGAACTCGAGACCTGCTTAAGCGATACCAAATTGCTTACTACTTGGACGAACCCTCGTTGATTCAATTCATTATAACTTTGATTTGATGCAAGTGTAGCGACTTTTGTTCACATGGGTCTGCCCCCTTCCATTTCCATATATGTTGTCTTCTTCCACCAACAATTTCATTTCAGACTGTCCACACACTCAACTAGCTTAATATGCCAAGATTTCTTTAACTCTTATGGGTCTAAAAATTTCAACCGCAACGCATACCCGACTTTAGTGGGTGAGTCTTACAACAGAGATTTTCTGCATACACAAGGCTTCGAACTCGAGGCCTGCTTAAGCGATACCAAATTGCTTACTACTTGGACGAACCCTCATTGATTCAATTCATTATAACTTTGATTTGTTGCAAGTGTAGCGACGTTTTTGAAATTCAAATGGTTAACTCGAATTGGTCTGATGTATCATTCTTTTTGAAAATATTTATTTAAAAAGGAGATTTTATTTTAAAATGTAAAAGACTTAGAGTCGCCACCGTTCATTTGGATTAGGTAGATCGAACACCGAAAATAAAACCAGAAATTTTGGATTTGGGAATCGGTTACGAGTGGGAAAGGTTTCGCACCCCCAACTACACTCGGAGATCGGTACCAAATTAATTACCGCTTTGTTAATATAAGATTTTGCGAATTAAAGTGACAATTAAACTAAAATTCGGTTATACATGCGAGTTAATTTTAAGGGTTCCGCTATTCGAGAGTAAGCGACAGAACCACCACCGCTACGGCTGGTACTAGCCACGCTTATTCCCAAATAGAAAGGTATCGTATTAGCAGTCTATATCCCGGATGCAATATAACAACATAACAAATGAGCAAAAATGAGACCAAATAAAAGAATCACATGTCCAAATCATATTCGTCATATATGTTACTATGTACAAACATATACACGTAAACTATGGCGGTAACAATATACATGGTATTTCCAACTATATATTATGCTAATATATATAAAGTAAGCGGCATGAATAAATATATAAACCAAATATTATGTATACATACCAAATAAACATAAAGCATGTAATATATATATATATAGATTAAATCATATATTATATACTTTACATATAGAAACATTCATATAGATAGGGTCGTATATTTTATGCCATAAAAGAAATATAATACATATATCAAAATTACATATTATGTACTATGTAAAAAAACCATATTATATATATATATATCCAAACTATATATCATATCTATATATTATATCAAAACTATACTTAAAATATCACATACATATATAAAATTAAATATAGCTTTAATATATGTATATATATATCAGCTATATATCATATAATATACAAAATAACATATATATAATACAAACATATATCATGATAAGGCAATAAATGACAATCATAGACATTAAAGAGGATTGAAATATAAATAAAATAAATTATAGAGCATAAATTAAATATGCATAAAAAAGGGGGAAGTGGCAAAGGTTTTAAAAATTCGAGAACTATGGTCGTGATTTAAAAAGGCGGAAGGACTGTGGGTGAAGTTTCAAAAACGTAGAGGGATTTAATGAGGTAAATAGCCCTTTTGCCGCTTTAAGCAGAGTATAGAAACCACCCTTTTGCAAAAAGTAAAAAATTTTGCCCCGTTTTCTCCAAAAACGCTCTAAAAACCTCCCTTCTCTCTTGCTTTTTTTGTAACTAGGGATGAACATCGTCGTGTGTTCATCCTGGAATCTAAAAAACGCCGCTAAATCCAATTTTTGATGAATCTTCCGCCTCGTTGGCCGTTGCTTGACGGCGGTCGGCAAACTTAAAAAAAAACCCCAAAAAACTCTTTTTCTTCTTTAAACCCCGATCTACTCATATCTAAAAAGACGATAAACCCTCCATTTTCTTTGAAACCAGAAATTAAAAGCCCTTCTTCTTTTAAAAAATGGAACCTCCCCCTTTTGCCCACGTCTACACCGATTCACCACATACAGCCTCAAAATGGCTAAGGGACTTGTCATCGGCGAGTGAAGACAGCGGCGTGAGGGAAGGTGAACCGACACCGGGGAATACGGAACGTTGACGGTAAAAAAACTAAACCCTAGTTTATGTACATGCATACTTTGATAAAGAAGAGGAATTACCTCCGTAAGGTTTTTCGCTTTCGTCTGTTCTCTATTGCTTAAAATTTTGAATCGATTCCTTTTACAACTTTTTAGGGTTTTCTTTTATACCCTGGATTTACATGTCTTTAGGAAAATAAAAAATAAAATGAAAATACACCATTCGATGCCTCTGTTGTTTCTGGTATTTTGGTGTATCCTTTGAGAATGTTGGTTTGTCCCCTGATATCCCTATGTCAATCTGATTTTTGTGTTTCTTTGCATGTGAATGAACGGCAAGGGGGAGGGGACCAGGAAGAGAAACGCCTAGGGAGCAAGGTCCTCTGGTGGTCGTTGGATCTCTACTAGCGTAGAGATGGAGCGAGGGGGGAGCATTCACACGTGGGATTATCCGCGAAAGCTGAAACGCGCGGGTGTGGGAAAATCAAACCGGCGCGCGTGAGCCCGTGGGAGAGTTGGGTAGGCGTGAGCGAGACGCGTGCTGGAGCCGAGAGTTGTCCTTACTGGAATCTAGACCGTCAAATCTAATTTAGATCTGACGGCTGAGGTGTAGCTGAGCAAAGAAGCAAAATAGATTAGGGTTTCATTATTACCATATTAGTTTTTGGATTTGGACCTTATGTAATATATTTGGACTTTTTAGAATTTGTAAATGGACTATTATATATATATACGTGGGCTTTTATTTATATCTTATTTTTATTATTTTCTGATTTACTTAATAATAATAACAATGATAAATAATACTAATAAAACAAATACTAAAACATAGACAAAAATTCGTGATTACAGTAAGTTGATCTTTTTTTCTTGCTCAGCAAATATAATTTTAATTAAATGGTTAAAAATTCAACTGAATCCTAAGTTGAGTGTCTCATAAAAACCTCCCTGATCATAAATGGAGGAAATGAGTGCACCACAACCATGTACGAGACTATAAACCAAGGAGGCCAATAAGTTCAAAGTGAAACTACTTCGAATCTCTAAGGAGTGATTCTAGTTGTAAAGGGTGAGATGTTCTATCTAGGTGATCCAAGCTCGTGCATCTTAGTCTACAAGTGTGTAATGGTTTAATTAGATATGAAATCAGACATAGATATTACCTTGTACTAGAATATAACGATAAAAAAGTGAATATTTCATTTACTCAATTACGATAACCTAAAAACTCAATCAACCATACACGTTGATCCTCCTAAAAACTAATATTCAAATTTGACTCCTAAACACAATTTTTACCTTCACCCCCTAAGCATAAGGACTAAAACCATAATTAAACCTTTATAAAAATTGAATTCCATGAAGATATTTATCGAACCAAATTGCTTAATATTGAAATGAAAATGAGTGTGCATCTAATTCTAAAGCAAAATGTCTCACTTAGATTATAAATCCTTAATTGGTATTATCTTAAACTACAAGGTGCACATCTTGGTTGTCCTAATTTAATTAACATTTAACAACACAAATTAATATTAGTTGCATTTATTTCAAAAAATTAATAATAGTAATTTTACTTAACCTAATGCCTAATATACTTAATGAGATATACTAAAAATGGTTTATGTACAGAGATACAAAAAATTTCGAATCGATTTATTTGCAACGGAGATCCTTTTGTTAAAAAAATTATTTCATGCACTGAAAATAGTATTATTACCATTAATATGAACTTATTGTCATAAGAACATTTTTCAACAAAAACTCATAATTAATAATATATATATATATATATGAGATAGGATATGTTTACACAGTCTAAAAGTTTTAAAGTTTTACACGTTTTTTTGGCTCGATAGATGGGTGAAACGAATGACTAAGATTAACAATATGATATGTGAAGATTATCACTTGGGAAAAAAGTAAGGAGTTAATCTCAACTATTCATTTTCCCTATCCAACGATCCAAAAAACGTGTAAAACTATGAGTTTTACATTTTGCGTAAGCGGATCCTAACCTCTCTCTATATATATGAGATAGGATCCTCTTACCCTATGTAAAACTTAAAAGTTTTACATATTTTTTGGACAGTTGGATGAAGGTAAATGGATGTATAGGATTAACAGTAAAAATGTGAATATCATCGCTTGAAAAAAAAATAAAGAAATAATCTTAGTCATTTATTATCACCATCCAACAGTCTAAAAAAAGTGTAAAAGCAATAGAGTTTTACACAATGTATGTTGATCATAACCTATATCTATCTATATATATATATATATATATATATATATACTTTTGAGTCAATAATCATATGATAAATTGTATGCATATATTCTTATCACATATAATTGAGTCTCTGTTTTGCATCTATGTGGGGAAGGTATTTTTAATTAGATTCAGATTAGTGAATGATTAGTTCTTAGATAACTTAATCTATAATTCTAATTTATGACTGAACAGCTAGTGTGTGGGACATATCAAATGGACGGTCCAACTCCAAGAACCATGAGTGTCTGAATTTAAACAAATGTTAAAAGAATAATGATCAACTAAAAAGTAATGTATATGTTAAATTTGAAATTAAAAAAATAAAAATAAACTTTAAAATCCAAGAAAATAATTGGAGTAACATGCATCATTGTCGAAAAGTTTATAGATTAATATGTGTCAAAAATATATATTCAAATACCAAAATAATAATAAGATATAACTCAGACAGTTTATAAAAATAAACAAATCATTCAACTCGACACTTGAATACCATGAACCCATAATGAGGGTTAAGTACAAGAACAAAGTTAGAGTTAAATATTGAGAGAGTTAAAAGTTCATTCAGCCTTTAAATATGAAAATTGGGAGAAAAAAAGTTTTATTTGACTAATATTTTAACTAAAAAAACATAAAATGTTATTATATTAAAATATTTTAAGAGGAGCTTCATCCCTAGTTGAGTATTGAATACTATTGGCGAATAAGTCAAACGTTAGATATGAATTAATATTAAATATGACACATAGAATTTAATTTAGGATAATTATACAAATAAAAATTTAATTTTAAAACAATAGTATACATATAGAAATATATAAATTAATCCATTTTTTATGTCGGGTAAAGGTATTTAACAAAGTAAATGTAAAATAATATCACAACAATGCTATCAATAATTTATAAAAATTAAATTAAAATTGAATTTTTATGTAAGTATTATATAAAATTAAAGTTTATAAATATCAACAAGTCTTACGCGTAATGGTAAGGAACATTATACTTTTAATGGAAAATATAGTTCAAATTTCATAGACGAACATAATTAGATAAACATATAATCTTTAGACATTATTATCTAATTTCCCTCTCACTTTTCAAGAATTTTTTTCTACATTTGTTCTCGTATATAAATTCTTTTAAAAATTAATTTATTTATAAATTTGTGATACCTATTGTAGCACGTTGGTTAACCATAAACACCTGCTTTACCGGGCCATTTTGATTGCACTTGTTTGGGTCAATTAGCTATCCATATAGACAAATAACAAGGCAAGCTCTTCTAACAACCGCAGGCTCAAAGTCCAGTCCTTTTGTTCAACTTCCCAGAAGAAAAATCCTACACTGAAACCTCTATGCAAGTGGGGCGGCTTTGGCCTTTATGTTTGCAACTTGCAACTTGATAGCAGGCCTCGGCTATGTTTTCTTTTATATATATAAAGGATCTTTAGAAAAGTTATATTTTCGTGTAAACCTGATTTGTGGAAGAAATGGATGGATCAAAATATTCTGTAACTTGGTTTATAATAATCTGATACACTTGATGTAAATGTCTCATTGGCCATTGACATACAAGTAGAGGACTCCATGTTTCTTAATACTCCCATGTGCATGTATAAATGTCAACAAAATTTTCTGAAATTTTATCTTCAGCTTTGAGATTAGTCGCCACATGTCTCTCTATCCCTTAATGCACGCAAGATCTATATTATGAAGAGATCTGCGGGTGATATAGGTAAAGGATTTGTATATTTGATAATCGGTAATGTTTACGATTGATCTATATATAGGCTTATATATGAATATGCAAGGATGAGGGAAATAAAATATTAAATATAAATCAAATATTTAAATACAAGATAAAATAGAGATAGAGATAGGATTTGAATGAGATTTGACTAAGAGTTATCTTATGGATTTGAATGAGATAAAAGTTATCTCATCTTATCTTTATCCTTAATAATATATAAGTAGGGGTGTAAATGAATTGAGCTTGAATGAACATAGTTTTGTTCGTGTTCGTTTATTTATTTTTGAAGGTGTTCATGTTCTATTCGTGTTCGTTTAAATTTTTAATATTGTGTTCGTGTTCGTTCGTTTATTTTTGAAGGTGTTCGTGTTCGTTTGTTTAGCGTTCGCGAACATTTTCAATTAACGTTCACAAACATATTTGTTTATATGCTCGTGAATGTGTTTGTTTAACGTTCGCGAGCATGTTCGTTTAACGTTCGCGAGCATGTTCGTTTAACGATCATGAACATGTTCGTTTAATGTACACAAATATGTTTGTTTAATGTTCACAAATATGTTCGTTTAACGATCATGAACATGTTTGTTTAATGTACACAAATATGTTCATTTAATGTTCACAAATATGTTCATTTAACATTCATGAACATGTCCGTTTATATGTTTGTCAGAATAGTGAAATTACGCTACTACTCCTTAAGTTTTACAATTTGAACTCTAAAATTCATCATATGTTCAATTTAGTCTCTGCCTTTACAAATATTTAAAATAAAAAATAAAAAAGGGGAATCAGGTAAACAAGCTTATAAATGAGCCAATAAACGAGTCAACAAACGAGCTTATTCGTGAACAAAAACAAACCGAACGGACCTATGTTCGTGTTCATTTATTTATTAAATAAAAAAAAATTGTTCATACTCGTTTATTTTTCTTTATAAATAGACGTTATACGAATGGTTCACGAATAATTTATCGAACACTCTATTCATTTACACTACTATATACACATTAGTGTGGAGATGTGTAGGTGAGCACTACTGCATCAGGACGTACCATGGGGTGTTGGGGCGGTCGTATTTCCTAATATAATATCATATTTCGGTCTCTGATGAGCAATATATTCCCTGAACTCAACTAAAACCACGAACGAGAGAACAAACGTAGGAGCTAATAATGGTGAGTCAAACACCGTTATCACGGCTTGGAAACGGAGGCAGCGCCGTCAATTCCGCCGTTTCCTATGGTGGCTGACTGGACGGTCAGCACCGACATGCTAGGGGAGGAAGGCCCATCGCCGCCGCTCGATTGTAGCAGAAGGTGGCTACCGTTACCGTTTCCGTTTGGGTTGACATTGACGATCATTGGGTCCTCGAATGAGAAGTGGCGGTGGCGAGCGAGATCGGCATGAGACAAAGACCCTTCCCTTGAAGATACTGCATGGCGGAGCCCATGTCCTCTTCCATAAGCTTCACCACTTGGTGCTCCGACACCGTCAGGTTCTCGTTAGCTGACGGCGTTTGGTCGCCGCTGGAATTTCGTGGAAGGGACCCGCCATTAGCACTCGTTTGAATACAATCGCTACCTCCCTTCAAAAAAAAAAAAACTAGTGTTTCATAAAAGGGTAAAACTTTGATGCACATGGATGTGTAAAATTAAGTTTACATAAGCATGTGTATTTATACTATAAAAATTTAAATCTTAAATTTCTAACCCTAAAAAATTAAACCTCACACCATAAACGCTAAATTCTAAACACTAACCTTATATTCTATACCCTACAACCTAAACCCCTAAACCTTAAACCCTAAACTAAAATCATAACCCCTAAAACTAAAAGGCACGTATAAACTAAAGTTTATACGGTCTGTGTATCAAATTTTTTCCTTCATAAAATTGTGTTTACAACTAAAATATAAAAATAAAAGGGTAATTTAGTTATGACCCCTCTACTATATTAAAATTTTATAGTTGGCCCTTTTAGTCTAATTTGACGTGATTCTATTGATCTACTTTTATAATATCATTAACTCTAAAGGAAGGGATAATAGTTGCTCAAAATACTAATACCATTAATTATTGTAATTAAAAACGTTATATTATTCCGATCTTTCCCTACTCACAAATCAGAATATATTCAACATTTAAAAATGTTTGATGTCACATTCTCCTGTAAATTGTAACAATATATAAATCGATGAAAACTCAATCGAGAAAATGCTATTTTTTTCGAAAAAAAAACGTCATTTGAATGTTTAAAGGTATGAGGAATAATTTGTGCTAAATTGAAGCATACAGATTAAATCATAAATGTAAGTATAATAAAAGGACCAAAATCCAAATTGACCAAAAGTAAGTTTGGAAAGAATCTATGAAAGGTAGGGCACGCGTGCTACTTTTGTTTTTTGTCGTGTTTGTTGATGTGATATGGAGATATGGTCGGATTTCAGACAAGGAATGATTTTTGATTTTAGCAACAACAAGAACCCTTTTTTATACTTAACAATTCATTTCATCATAGTCCCAGGTTAATTTTAAATTATTTTATAAATCGACAGTAAAAATAAAATATTTTTACAAACGTCTTAATCTTAAAATATAAAGTTAAATTTTAAGAATTAAAAGTTTATGTTCAATGATTTAGAATGGAAGGATTGTGATTAGAATTTAAAATTTGAGTTAAAATTTAAGGTTTATAGGTAAAAATTTAAATCTCTAATTATATTACTCTAAAATTTAAATCTTAACATTTAATCCTTAAACCATAACCTCAAATTTTAAATTCTAATCACAACTTTTAAATTATAAACTTTTAACTCATAACTTCTTAACCCTAAATACCTTAACCCTAAAATTAAAAATATTTGTAAATTTTTTTTGTTTTCTGTTCTTGTATATGAGATAAGAATCCAAACTTTAAAGGTGAAGTATCGTTATTTTTTAAAATAAGATTTACCTCAGAGGGCATATTAGTAACAAGGGGAGAAACAGCAGCAGCACCGCCCAGTCTGCTCATACTCAGAACCTGTAAAGAAACGAATTTTAATTTCAGAGAAACCAATACAACAACTGGATTAAAAGATAATTAATTAATAATAATCAAATTAAATCGACCAAGACACTTGCAGGGAATCCTCAATTATAATTTATTTAAATAAATAATTAAAAAATAGAGGGGGAAAATATTACCTTGACTTGGAGCTGTAGGAATTTGACATAGTCGATGATCTCATCAAGCATCGAAGCTTTATCTGTCTGTCATTCCAAATCCCACACAGATCACAATGCTAATTATTTGGTTAAATTATAATTTTGATCCCTCTACTACATACAAATTCAATATTTAATCATTATACTTTAATTCGATCCCTAATTTGATAATGTTAGTTTAAATAGTTAACACCGATAACTATTCATATTAAAAGGTTGGCATAGATTTTTTTTTTGAAAATAAACCCGTCTGATCAAAAGGAAATAGGGGTGAGCAAAATCGACGTGACTTGAAAATTTTGTATTTTTTGATTCGATTCGACACAAAAAAAAAACTCAACTCCAATTGTAATATCATAAGCTCAAATCGACTTAAAAAAATGGAATACAATATGAGTTAATGGGACTAAAAAAATTTTAATTAGTAGATCGATTTTTAAGTTAGGATCGAGTCCTTCAACTTTGCATGATATATGTACATCACATATGAAAATATAAATATATATATATTATATTTTTGGGGTAAGTTATGTATATTGCTATAGAAAATCGTTTAAATATTTATAATTAAATTTGAACTACTTAACTCGAATCGACTCAACTCAAAAATTTTCAAATAAATTTATAATCGTAAAATAAAATTCATCAACTTGACTAAATCAAAAAAAATTCATTCAACTCAATCTAATACTCGAGGATTGTGGAGTTAATCCGAAATTCAAGCATAGTACGAATAAGGATATGATGGGTCTCAATAAATAACGATTAATTTCGAGGACTTTCCAGTTTCCAAAACGGGTGGTTTTCTAATTAAAAATCAATAATGAGTCAGAGAAACATTAGACGCTGGATTGTGACGATTAATTTATCCAAATATCGACACCTGTCCAGCTTACACGTATTCTAAAATTGACCAAATAACCGGCGATCAGACTTCTCAGCCGGAGGCCGGAGCCTTTGAAGCTTCTGATTCCGATGAAAATGGTGGAAAAAAAACAAAAACAATGGAGTTTACCTTGTTGGCATTGGGAACCATTTCTTGAAGAGCTTTCATTCTTTCTGCAATTCTAACTCTCCGTAGCTGCAAAAACAAATCATTTTTAAACATTAACTTGAATCAAATTTCATTTCAAATGCGACACCATATCGAATATAGACAGTAAAACCGATATGAAAGACAATAAAAAAAAAGGGAAATTGGTTTAGGAATTGTTTTTCATACTCTTTCAGCAATACTATGCGGGTCCGTAGCTTGACCCCTCCTTGCTCTAACTTTTTGTTTAGGCTTTTCCGGCGGCGGCACGGCGGCTGTCGGACCCTGACTTTGGCTTATCTCCGTTGTTGAATCATCCCCAAAGCTTGCTTGTGGATGGTGAAAAGATCCATCGCGGAAACCATTAAACAAAGCTTGCATGGAACCTTCTCCACCGCCCTGCAAAGAAAGAAAGTACAATTTAGGGCAATGAAAGTAAGATAACGTTAAACCTGAAGTGTTCTTACGCCATCTGCGGCGGTGGCGGCTACCGTGGCTCTTTCCAATCCCGCTACCATCATCTGCTGTTGCATCATCATCATCATCTTCATAGCTTGGAAAGGGTTGCTGCTACTACCATCTCCGCCGTTGATTTGATGTTGTTGTTGTCGAAGGTCGGAACCTAGAATCTCATCGTGGTAGAATCCCGCGGTGGCATTGAGGTCGGACCACGAGGAAGAAGAAGCGGAGAGCGACGTCGTGGAGAGCATCTGTTCTAAGAAGTCGTCGTGGGACGATGTGGGAGTTTCGAACTGTGGATCATGACCGTTGATTTGAAGGTCTTGGAGTTGGATTTGTTGTGCTGGGTTTAAAAGAAAGTTCATTGCTTGCGTTTCACGACTACAAGGTTGCATGATTCTGGAACAAGAAATTAGGGTTTCTGCTGTTGTTGATGAAGAAGAATGAAGATGAAGGGAAGAGTCTTCTTCTTCTTTCTTTTGGAACTAATAAATACTATAGGGTATTTCACTTAAATAATTAGAGTCCGAATTTTTTTATTGCCTTTTTGATTCCTTGAGTTTTATATTGACTAATTCAAACTGACCCGCGTTACACAATAGCTTTGGTAGGTAAGTTTTTTAACGGGAATTTTCTGCATACACAATGTCTCGAACTCGAGACATACTTAACCTATACCAAGTTACTTACTATTTGAACCAACCCGTTGATCAAATTTAAATAATTTAATTTATAAATGTGTAAATTTATTTAAATTTAAAATCAGACACGTATACTATTTTTTCTCTAATATAATTATAAAAAAGAGTGGGTGAAATAGCTTATGTTTTTAGAGTTTTGCTTTCATCTCCTCCTTCCTCATCATCCCTCTCCTTGATGATAAATGCATATAGGAAATTAGCAAAGTAAGACAAACCCTTCAATCCAACCACCCACTACCGGCGCGTGAGCCAACGTACACCGAAAAAAGAATAAGGGAGACCATCACCCCAATAAGTGGCATAACATATTGTAAGGTCAACGAATGCCTTTTTGACTTTTCGAACTGTCTTTGTTTTTAGTTTTAGTTTTATTGTGATTTTTATAACCATCAATATTTAATTTATCGGCTAATTATTTTAAATCAAATATCGTAAGAATTTATTATAATTATATAATGATATTTTAAACTTTTTTTTAAATTAGATTATATTCAATAATGAAAGGATTATAAAAGAATCACACCTCAAATATTAGAAGTTCAGTGCAAAATAAAAAATGCAGTAAGTGTGAAAGACGTTAAAATACTAAACCTATCACCTTCAAAAGAACTTGAAAAAACTTCTGAAATTAAATCTAAAAAACTATTACTTTGCCTTGAGTGCTCTTTGAAGAAAACAAAATTCTTTCGCTACTTGTTATTGGCGTATCAGCACAATCACAAAAAGGATGATCATAACATGTACAGCTCGGCCTCCTTCATTGACAAAAAAGTTCGATGATACTCGTCACGCGAACTCTAAACTATTAAAAGATTGACTGAAACTGCCATAAAAGCAGACAAAAAAATTATCATACAAGCAGACGTAAAAACTGCCATAAAGACGAATATGGTATAAACCTGACAAAGTAAAAGAAACAAAAAAAATATGAAACTAAAATTTATCAGCAAGGATGAATCTTATTTATGTACATAATCAGCAAAACGACCAACAACCGTTGTCGGCGAAGAAGAAATAGTATAAAGAAGAATAACTTAAAAACTTAAAATTTTTTGTAACCGTCTCAGAACAAATGAAAGAAGTAGAGAATAATTTTATTTTTATAGCATGAAAATTTTAAATTTAAACCTGATATAACAAATTTAATGTCTTATACCGTTAATACTTTTCATATTATTTTTTAATAACTAACAATAAAAGAGAGGGGGGGGGGAACCTACATATATACGTACATGATAGTATGAGAGAGTTGAGTGCACGGTCCATGTGATCGCGTGAGACTGTATAATCCGAGGTCTCTCTCGCGTGGTCTGCAAGGTCCCACTGTAAGACTATTAACTAGGGTTCGCTCTCAAACTCAACGCATATTCGCCGAGGTACCCTAACTAATTTATCAATTAAATTAATATTTTTTTAATAATATAAAGTGGGTTAAAGTATAGTAGAAGTCCCTCTACTATACCTGAAAGTTCATTTTAGTCTCTTTACTATAAAAAGGAATGTTTTAGTCCTTGTACTATATTTAATAAAAGTTCATTTTAGTCTTTCTATTGCAAAGAGAAATATTTTAATCTTTGTACATTTGCAAAGTTAACATTTTGATTCAAAATATTAAAATTATTAATAGTTGGCTTAAATATTTTGGTTTAAACAATCTTTAGGTCCCTCTCAATTTTAAACTAGAGCAAATTAATCTCTCAAAACATTTTTTGTGAATTTTTACATGAAACTTTTAAAAACTTATGAAATCTAAATGCAAAATTAATTCATATTTTAACTTCAAACTCCATTGTCTTCACTTAAAATTATATTACAATTACAAGTCAAAATATAAAAAAAAAATATATTTTAAATGCTTAACTAGAGAGTGCTCATAGTTTTTTCTTAAAATTTTGTGATTCGAAGTGAGAGTACGAGTTTAATTGAAATAGATGATACAAAGTCATTAAAAATTTAACATTTCATTAACATTTTCAGAATTATGAAAATATATTATAAAATTATATTTTGATAAAAAATATTATAAATTTATATAACATTTTGGTTTATTTTATTAAAAAAAATTATTCTATCATAGTTGGATATGTGTCATGTATTGATGAAAAAGGTCAACACCATCGTAGACTATTATTTATTCACTTTCAAAATGTACACTTTATTATTAATAAATGTTAATATATTAATATATTCATAAATTGTTCAATTTATTTAATACACTATTTAATATCGATATAAAAGAAAAATTACAAATAGTTATGTACACTATTAATTAATTTATTAATAAAGTAAATAATTAATTAATTCATATATTTAACTTCAATGAAAAAGGAAAAATATACACCGCATTGTCATTTATTAATAAGTTATCTAGCTTAAAAATATTATTATTATTAAAAAAATATCAAGAGGGATCGGTTTGTTCAATTTCAAAACTGATAAGGACTTAAAAGATGTTTAAATCAAAATATTTAAGCCAATTATCAATAACTTTATTATTTTTGACCAAAATATTACTTTTTTCAAACATACAAAAACTAAAATGTTCAATTTTACAGTTGAGGAAATGTTAACTTTTCAAACGTATGAGGACTAAAATGTTCCTTTTTATAGTAGAGGGACTAAAATGAATTTTTAGGTATAGTGCAAGGACTAAAATGAACATTAAAGCAGGATACAAAGACTAAAATATTCATTTTTTATAGTAGAATGACTAAAATGAGCTTTTAGATATAGTAGAGGAACTTCTACTATACTTTAACCTATAAAGTGATTATAAAATAACATTTGTTTATACATATTTCTATGAGAACTTCAAAAAATATATCTAAAATGACTTTTTGACTTTTTAAAATTTTGAGTTTTTCTTTTATATTTCTATGACATGTCTCAAATTATTAATACATTATGGGCTTAATAATAAAAAAGGTGTCCAACCTATATCTTTTTTTCTAGTTTGGTGCCTAACGTATTTTTCGGGCCACTTTAGTGCCTAACGTTTTATTCCGTAACTCAAATTGAGTTTTTTTGTGACGAACGTTAAAAAAAATTTGTTATCAAATAAAAACACAACACGTGGCATATACTGGTATTTTTCTTTAATTTTTATTTTTTAAAAAATTATAAAATTTTTAATTTTATAAAAAAACCTAAAATCTTTAATTTTTCTAAAACCCCCAAACCCAAACCCTAGATCTCGAAATTCTTCCTGTCCCACCACCGATTCAACCACCACCGGCCACCCTTGCCTTCGTCGCCCCCTCCACAACTGAAAGCCCCATGATCTCGTCATCGAAAACTGACGAATGAACTGTCCATTACTCCATCGGCGAACATCTAAAAATAAAGAAGAAAAAAAGACTGATTGGGCTTCTAACTAACGGCTAGAGGGTGGGGAATGTTGAACGGTGAGGTACCCGACGCTTAGGTGGTGAACGGTGAATCGCCGGCATGTGGGGGATGTCGGACGATGAGGTAGATGTGATTTGAGGCTTTGTTTGAAATAAATTAAAACTTGGGTTTTTTTTAAAGAAATACATAATTTTAAAGTAATTCGGAAATTAAATAAATAAATAAAACAAACCACGTGTCATGTTAGAATTGGTTAACGAAAATTTTTTAACGGCCGTTGACAGAAAAACTCAATTTGAGTCACGGAATGAAACGTTAGGCACCAAAATAACCCGAAAAAAACGTTAGGCACCAAACTGGAAAAAAGTATAGGTTGAGCACTTTTTTTACTATTAAGCCTATATTATGCGTCACATGATACGTTCCAATAGTATTACACAAACTTTTTGAAACAAAAAATAAGGTACGATACATATATCATCTTCGTATAAATTTATGTAGCGCTCAATCTGAATTAATCGGTTAATGAATTAAAACCGCCGATTATACCATACATTTGTTTATGGGATACTATATAATCTTACATAGTTGTATGAATTTTTTTATCAGAATAGTTGTATAAATCTTATAACTATGTTGACAATTACCAGTAATGTTAATTAGCTAAACACTAACACTAATCCATATTTTTTTCGTCTGAATACTAGTATGATTTTTCTTTATTCCAGTTTGGGTTCAGATAATTTATTCGGTACGAGAAATGATTCTTTCAATTCAATTTATTTTATCTATAATATTAAAATTCGAACTTTTACTTATACTTAAAGAATCTAATACCTCGTCGATTAAATCAAATGGTTGTTGATTTCAAACAAATGAACTTACAAGTTACAAAAGAATGTCATCGGCAACAACCTTTAGCTCCATTTTTTGCTACATGTGCCATGTGAAAAGGGAGAAAAGAAATATAGTAATTTCACACTTCATTTTTCATCAGTCAACTGAGAAATCATCTGCTTCAAAATTTCAACATCCATTTGCAATGTTGCTTTGGGACTTTGACAAAAGCATTCACACACACAAATAAATTTAATATATATATATATATATATATATATTAACGGCTTGGTCTAAGTAGTAAGTAGTTTGATATCGCTTAAGCAAGTTTTGAGTTCGAGCCTTATATATCTAGAAAATTCCTGCTGAAAGATTCACCCACCAAAATTAGGTGTATAACGCAGGTCGGTTCGGATTAGTCAAGCAAAACTCTAAAAACCGGGAGGGCAACCAAAAAAATTAAATATATCATGTCACAACTTGTTCCATAAGTTCAAATTTACTGACGTTGTTTTATTCACGACGTTCTTCTATCAAGTATTTTAATGTTATTGCATTTTTAAGACTTCAAATTCAAGACATTAATTAAATCGAAATAATTTCGTATCAACCGATCCAAACATTTTGACAATATACATGATTATCCTTTTGAAGCTACGGGTTTTAAATTTTGAATATCCATTTCCCCTAAATCATTCTATATTTTTTAAAATTTATTTGTTTAGACATTTTTCAATCTTATATTGTTTTACTTGATAGGTTGCATATACATATTAATGAACGATATACACACCTAATTGTTTATAGTTATTGCATATTGTTAAGCTTTACTGATATTTGAGTTATATTTTGATATACAATCTGTGTAAAAAAATTACACAGCCTTCATATTTAAGCTATAAAATCTAAAACATAAATCTCTAGCTTTAACACCTCAAAACCTAAACCTTAAACTCTAAACTCTAAATTCTAACCATAAACCTTAAATTCTACATCCTACAACCTAAACCTTAAATCACAACCTAAATTTAAAAGGCTTATGTAAACTAAGGCTTACACAAACTTGTGTATCAAAATATTTTCCTTAATATTTTTATTAACTTGAATGTTTTACCTTGGTTTAATCCTATATATATTGTGAACATATTTTAAAAATTATTTATATTAATAATTGATTTCAGAGCTTAAAGGTGATTTAAATTTATTTTATTTTATTAATAAAGATTAGATACATTGGATTGTAGCAATAAAAAAGAGGGAAAGGATATGCTTTTAAAACATTGCAATGCAATAGTCAACTCTTAAGATTTGCTTTCTTATATTGATTTATCACATTTAATGTACGATTTATTATGAACAATAATTGAACTCCTTCAACAAATATAAGCAAAATGTAAGCTTTTTAATCTTCGTACTTTCGTTCAAAAAAAATAAAAAATGAACTATGAGGCCCATTCATTGTAAAATTATTTTTTAATCGATTTGTTCCATTTACGATATCAAAATTTTAACATACCCATATTAATTATTTATATTCTAAATGAATTAGTTTTATCATATTGGTTTATATAATAAATTGACATTTGTTGAATTAAACAAATTAAGCGATAATGATTTGAGACAATTTCAATGTAGCTTAGTTGATTACGAATGCATGACTTTATGTTTGGGGATAAACCTATAAAATTTTAGGGAAGGAAAAATAGATTTTCAATAAAAATTACATAGAAAATTTGTAAATAAAAAACATAGGGACGTGCATTTTACTCGGTCAACTGAATTCCAACCTAATAAACGTAGGGACGTGCATTTTACTCGGTCGGCTGAATTCCAACCCAACCCGATCGAGTTGGTTTTTTTTTAAAGAATGGGTTCAAATCAAATTTAAAGGTGAGAAGTATCTGACCCGACCCGAGACTATTAATATAATTTTATCCTATATTTTGTACAGATATTTGTAATAATGCCACCCTTTATATACTTTTTTATAATTAAGTCCTTCAAACTATTTTTTTCATAATTAGGTCCCTAAAATTATTTTTTTATAAATTGGGTCATATTTGGGTATATAAATTTCAAGTCAAGTCAGATCAAATTTTTTTATGTAGTCAAGTCAACTCAGATTCAAATTTGTCAAAACCCCGACCTATACCCATCTTTAAACACACAAATTTCAAATTTCTAAGGGACTACCTTACCCTCCAACCCTCACTCAATCCATCCCTAATTAAGTACCATCTAATTCGACATGAACCAAATTATTATATAAGCCTAAAATATATAAATATTTGTTTGGATATTTGTTTTGATATAATAATTTGAAAAATGTTTTTGGACTTGTTTGAATATTTTGCAAACTTGCATTAAAGTCCAAATAACTTGAAAATATTTTGAAAATGTTTTTAAGGCTTTGGCATGTTTTAAAACGATTTTATATAGCCAAACTAAACATTTTCTCAGCCAGTACCAATACGATATAACATCGTACCGATACCTTTTAGGGTTTTAGCTACAAGGATTTTCCAGCAGCGAAAACACGTACCGATACAGAGAGGGGTCGTACTGATACGCCTCAATGCGTACCGATACCCTCATGCTTTAACTGCTCCAACGGCTATTTCCCAAACATGGTCGTATCGATACAAGTACCCCGTGTACCGATACTGACTGCACCAGATTAGGAATTTCAGCATGGAAATCATCCCCAACGGCTCCAATCCAATCCCAACGGTCACCAACAGTTAGAAACTCATTTGGGAAGATAAAAGGACCCTTCAAGCACCTGAAACAACCAATGATCATCAAATCAACGATATGTTGATTAAGAAATGTCCGAGTGCTTAAATTATTGTATTTTTGTATAGATAAACACTTATGAGCTAAATTGTCAATGTATGCTCAAGTGTATTAGGTTTAAGTGAGAGATTTAGAGTGTAAACACATACCTTGCGAGAGGGATTTCAGTTTGCTTCAATTTCTCTTGTAAAGAGGGGTTCCCAAAGCTTTGGATGCTAGACTTAGTGGTTTAAGAGAGGGGTTCCCAAAGCTTTGGGTAGAAAGCTTTGGATGCTAGACTTAGTGGTTTAAGTCTAGGTTGTAAATGTTGCCTCCTAAGCCTTGAAAAGGGGAAGGCATTCTAGTGAATTTGGAAATCCTTAGTGGGGAAGCTAAGGTAGTGGATGTAGAGCTTGGTTAGAAGCTCAAACCACTTTAAATTTCTTTGTGTTCTTTCTTTTTTATTGCTTCCACCACCATAACCTAAATTAGCTCTTCTCCACCACTTGACAAGTAATTCGGTTGGGGATATCAGGTTCTTTCAACTGGTATTAGAGCGAGGCTCAATCGAGAGGTTTCACCACCTATTGAGATAATCCAGGGAGCTCGATCGACCCTACACATCAATCGGAGAACATGTCGTAATCCATTGATAAGCCATCTTACTTCGACGAGACCAACTACGCCTATTGGAAGAATATGATGATATTCTTTATGAGAGAGAAAGACTACCGTCTTTGGGGCATTATTCTTGATGGCATGTTCATTCCACAAAGGAGCAAAGTGGATTGGAGTGCGAATGATTGCAAGAAGATGGAGCTTAATGCAAATGCCTTGTACTTTATCTTTTGTGCACTTGGCTCAGATCAATATGCCAAAGTATCTTCTTGTGGGAGTGCCAAGAAGGTTTGGGACAAGCTTGAAGTGATCCATGAATGTACAAATGAAGTAAAAGAGACAAAGATTAGTCTACTCAACCTCAACCACGAAAACTTCAAGATGAGCTCGGATGAAGACATCAAGAGTATGTTCGATCATTTCTCCACAATCGTCAATGAGCTAAAAGAATTTAGAGATGAGATTTCGGAAGACAAATTTGTTCGGAAGTTGATTTATTCACTTCCCGAATCATGGGAGTCAAAGAAGACGAAAATTATTAAGCTAAAAACTTGAAGGAGCTCAAGCTTGATGAGTTCACCGGGTCTTTACTTACCCATAAATTGATGTCTCAACCTTTAAGAATGGAGAATGAGAAGAAGATCAAAGAGCAAGGAATAGATGTAAACATCATTGCTCTTCAATCCTCCACAAGCCATCAAGAAGATTCAAGTGATGATGAAAGTGAAAACAAAGAGATAGCTTATCTCTTCAAGAAGTTTGCCCGATTCATGAAGAGCGAAATGGAAGAATCCAAGCAAGAATCGAAGAAGAAGATGAAGGATCCCCACAAAATCTTTGAATGCAAGAAGCAAGGACACACCAAATGCGATTTTCCTCGCTTCAACAAAAATGGATCATCTTCAAAAAGAGTATATGTGGCAACATGGAGTGATGAAGAAGACTCCAGCGATAATGAGGTAGCCCACTTATGCCTTATGACCCTCCAAGAGGGTAAGGTAACTTCTAACTCATCTATTTCTAATTCATATACATTTTATGAGTTACAAGAAGCCTATGATGAATTGGTTTTTGAGTTTAATGCTTCATTTTCAAAAAAAAAAAGAAAGTTGATTTCAAAATTAAAAACCAAAAATGATTTGCTTTTAAAAACCAATTTAGAGTTTGAAGCAAAAATTAAGGATTTTGAACTTAAAGTCTTAAACTTACAACATTTGCTTCAAAGTTTAGAAAAAGATCATCAAGAAGAACTGGATGATCTTAAGAAGGAAAAATCTTTGATTTCCAAGGAACTTGAAAAGAAAAATAATTTTAAAAAATCAAACTTTTATCAAAGACAATCTAGTGCCCCTAGATTTTTAAATGGTAAATGTTTTAGAAGTATTTGGGTCCCAAAAAGACTAATTACTTCAAATAAAAAGGATAAAATTGTAAAATGGATTCCTAAGGGGACTAAAATTTGTGCAACTAATGCCATTGGATCCAAAGCAATTTGGATACAAAAAATTACTTGATTGTCTTATTGTAGGTGTGATGGAGCATGATCAACAAGTGACAAATTATTGAAGCTCTATGCACACAACGGAAAGTACTTGAAGAACGAGGCTTAACATCCTACCTTTAATTCAAGTGATAAAATTAGTTGAATTTATTAGTTTATCTTGCTTTATTTCTCTTAATTCAACTAGTTAATCGTGAGTTGTTGAACTAACAATTTGTTTGATGGGTGAGTAAGGGGGCACTTTTAAACAAAAGTATTTAATTGTCAATTTTTTTATTGTTATTGAACTTCAAGTTACAAAATTCTTTTTGATATAAAAAAATGGGAGAATGGTTTGGAAAATTGAGTTTTCAAATGAATAAGGGCAGATTTTAACTCTTTTGAATCTATATTCTCTTATTCAAAAATTATTTTACTAAGGGGAGAATCACAAAAATAAATTTTCAAGTTGGTTTTATTATATTAAAAATGGGGGGATTGTTAAGATGTTTGTTTTGATATAATAATTTGAAAAATGTTTTTGGACTTGTTTGAATATTTTGCAAACTTGTATTAAAGTCCAAACAACTTGAAAATATGTTTGAAAATGTTTTTAAGGCTTTTGGCATGTTTTAAAATGATTTTATATAGCCAAACTAAACATTTTCTCAGCCTTGTACTGATACGGTATAACACTGTACCAATACCTTTTAGGGTTTCAGCTACAAAGATTTTTTAGTAGTGAAAACACGTACCAGTACAGGCTTAGTCGCACCGATACAGAGAGGGGTCGTACTGATACGCCTCAATGCGCATCGATACCCCCATGCTTTAACTGCTCCAACGGTTATTTCCCAAACATGGCTATATCGATACAAGTACCCCGTGTACCAATATCGACTGCACCAGATTAGGAATTTCAGCATGGAAATCATCCCCAACGGCTCCAATTCAATCCAACGATCACCAACAGCTAGGAACTCATTCGGGAAGATAAAAGGACCCTCCAAGCACCTAGAACAACTAATGATCATCAAGTCAATAATATTTTGATTAAGAAATGTCTTAGTGCTCAAATTATTGTATTTTTGTATAGACAAACACTTGTGAGCTAAATTGTCAATGTATGCTCAAGTGTATTAGGTTTGGGTAAGAGTTTTAGAGTGCAAACACATACCTTGTGAGAGAGATTTCAGTTTGCTTCAATTTCTCTTGTAAAGAGGGGTTCCCAAAGCTTTGGGTATAAAGCTTTGGATGTTAGACTTAGTGATTTAAGTCTAGGTTGTAAGGGTTGCCTCCTAAGCCTTGAAAAGGGGAAGAAATTCTACTGAATTTGGAAATCCTTAGCGGGAAAGCTAAGGTAGTGGATGTAGAGCTTGGTTAGAAGCTCGAACCACTCTAAATTTCTTTGTGTTCTTTCTTTTTTATTGCTTCCACCACCATTACCCAAATTAGATCTTCTCCACCACTTGGCAAACAATTCGATTAAGGATATCGAGTTCTTTCAATTTTAAGGGATCTTTTTTTATTCAACAATAAAATATCAGTGTATCGAATGATACTCCTAAAATTAATAATAATATATATTGAAAATTTGATTGACTGTAAAAAATTGTTCAAATGTTCCTCTTAAAGCCTTTAATAAGGAGCATTTTGTGAGTTATCCCAGAGTGTTCTTGTGAAGAGTTTGGAGCTTTCAAATGTTCAAAAAATGTTGATAAGTAATCCTTCTGCTGATCTTTTGGAAAATGAGAGAATTGTTGCTAGTGAGGTGGAGGAATTATCTAAGGCTGAGGAAAATTTATTAGACAAAAATCTAGAGTGCAGTATATAAATGAGGGTGATGGGAACACTGCTTTTTTCTTTAGGAAGACAAAGATACAACAGAAAGCAAATACTATTCAAGTATTATAGGATAGTCAGGGGACCAGACTTGACACTTTTGGTGCTATTTCCAATGAGTTTATTCGTTTTTTCTCTGAATCTTTAGGAGTGGTTGATGGCAATGTTGAGGTTTTTCCTGATGATTTGTTGAAGGAAGTCCTGAGGTAGAGCTTTCTGTTGAAATGCAGAATGCATTGATAGCTCCTGTTACTCATAAGGAAATTAAGGATGTGCTTTTCTCTATGAATGGAAACAAGGTACCTGGCCCTAATGGTTACTTAGCAAGGTTCTTCCAAGCTACTTAACAAATTGCGGGAGGGGATTTTCTAAAAGCTGTCCAGTATTTCTTTGCAACATGCTCCCTGCCTGGTGCCTTCAATTCGACTATAATCACATTGCTCCCTAAGGTTATTGCTCCTGTTCAAGCAACAGATTTCAGGCCCATTTCTTGTTGCATTGTTGTTTATAAATGTATCACTAAATTGTTGGCAAATAGGATGAAAGTGTGGTTGCCTTCTATTATTTTACAGAATCAAAGTACATTTCTTGCAGGAAGAGACTTAATTTAGAATGTCCTGCTTGCCCAAGAAGTTGTAAATGGGTATGGTAGATGGAATATTTTACCCAGATGTGCTTTGAAGATTGACTTGAGGAAGGCATTTGATTCTATAAGCTGGGATTTTATTTTTCAGGTACTTTCAGTACTGGGTTTCCTGTGAAGTTTTGTAATTAGATTAGAGCCTGTATAACTAAGCCTAAATTTTCTGTTGGTTTGAATGGTAGTTTGGTGGGGTATTTCTCTGGGGCAAAGGGAGTCAGGCAGGGGATCCATTATCCCTCTATTTCTTCATCATAATTATGAATGTTCTATCATGTTTGTTGAACTTAGCTGGGAAGAATAAGGCCTTTGATATTCATCTTAGGTATAGGAAAATAAGATTGACTCACATTTGCTTGTGGATGATCTTTTGATCTTCACTAAAGGGAACTTGAACTCTGTTTTGGGTGTTCAAAATATCTTGAATTTATTTTACAAACTGTCTGGCCTACGCATGGTTTCTTGCCAGTAAGGTACTTGGGGTGCCTTTGGTTACACGCAACTTAACATGATCTGATTGTGAAAGCTTGGTGGCGAAACGGGTCCGAAGCTGAGCCTCAAGAAAGCTTTCTTTGCTGGTCGGTTGCAGTTGATTTAGGTAGTACTCTTTAGTGTGCAGAATTTTTGGTGCAAGATATTCTTATTGCCTGCAAAAGTTGCGAAGAAGATAAATAGTGTATATGCCTCATTTTTTATAGAAGGGGACTGAGGATTCCGCGATGAGGGCTCGTTAGCTGGGATAAGGTCTGTCATCCCAAGTGCGAGGGGGGCTTGGTCTAAAGGATGTGGTAACATGGAATAAGGCATGTATGCTCAGATGCTTATGGCTACTCATTGCTTAATCAGGGTCTCTGTGAGTAGCCTGGGTTAAGCATATTTACTCAAAGGGACTCCCTTATGGCAGATCACGGTCAAGCAGCACCATAGCTGGACTTGAAGGAAAATATTGAAGTTGAGGGAGGTAATGGTTCAAGTGAATATTGCACAAGGAAGATTTAGTGCCAGGAAAGTATGGGAGCAGCTGAGGCATAAGCAAGAACGTGTGCCCTGAATTTAAATTGTTTAGGAAGGCCTGTCCATTCGCAGTCATTCTTTCATATCTTGGTTGGTTGTCCAAGATAAACTACCAAGGAAGAGCAGAATGCTATCCTAAGGTTGTTCAATTGATTCAGAGTGCCTGCTTTGTAAGGATGGCTTAGAATCTAGGGACCATTTATTTAGGGAATGCATTTTTACAGGGAGGGTATAGGAACTGGTTCTGCAAACTCGAAGGATTGAGGTCTCCTTTAGCTTATGGCCAGAGACGATGAGTTGAGTGCACCAACATGACAAAGGCAAAGGTCTGCAAGCCACTGTTATACGGCTGGTATGGTGTGGTTTAAACTACTGTGTGTGGCAAGAAAGAAATAGACGGCAACACAGAAAGCAGCCACGAAGAATCGAGGATCATTTTTTTCAAGGATCAAGCATTACGTTAGATTTCGTTTGCTGGGGAAATCAAAATTTATTTCTGTTAATTCATTTTTAATTACTGAATGGGGGGCTTTTTGATTGAGTGTTGATAGGTTTTGTACTTGAGTGGTGTTTGTATAGACGGTTTTGATTTGGAGGTTCTTTGGATAATAAAGTAACATTTATCCAAAAAGAAAATTTGATCGACTGATTATGAAAATTCAGAATTCAAAAAGGAAAAAGAGTTCAACATTGCAACAAAATTCAAAAACAGAACATTCTCAAGCCTGTTAATCCGTTGTTTACTATCAAAAATCATAGATGATCCAGAAAAATAACCCCGATTTTACCAAAGAAACTGCCATATGATCGCTTAATCCTTGTGCTGCTGAACGATTTCAACCGCCTCGTGTTGTTCACCGTAATCCTATAGGAAAAACAACGATACAATCGCGACACTCGTAAGTGAAGAACATGTATTCCAAGTTGTAGAAGAATCGAATACATTTCAAAGCAAACTTGATTGTAATTCAAAGTATATATGCATACCTTCACAACTACACAGGAGCAACCAACAACCTTCCGTGCTTTCCCCTCGGAGTCTATCTTACATAACTGCAAGCAAAGATGAAGCATCATAAAGATTCAGATTAATAGTACTCTCTTTCGATTTGACATTCGAAATAACCCAAACGTAAATGCACAATGAAATGTCACTTACACCGGCCCACTCGCCAAGAGTTTTCGAGCTTGGAGCATGCAGCAGTTTAACATTGTGGTCGGCACAAAGTGCCTTGACCAGCTTAACATAATCTGGTTGGTCACAGTCCTCGGCTATAATGCAAAGATGTGCATTGTGCTTTTCGATCGCCTTTGCAGCTTCGTGTAAGCCACGTGCAAGGCCACCATGAGCTTTCGACTTCCTCACCACGAGGGGCAATGCCGTGTTGATGTCCATTGGCTCACCCAGAGCGGGTGGAGCCTCAGGCTGGGCGACGGCAACTTCTTCCCTGCAAGAGAATCCAGCACGAATACCGCATAAATACATACAGACACAATAAAGATGAAATCTTTCAAACAAATAACAAATCTGGAAGAACACAAACAATTCAAAGCAATCGACATTAACATGCAATAAATAACAGATCAAATTATTCCAGAGTAAAGCAAACTAAACCCAAAGTCTATATAATTAAAATACAAGAACTTTGAATTCATATGGAGAAATCAGCACAAACCCAATAACAAGATCAACTTTTTTTTTGTAACACCATTGATATACTACGATGTAGGGCATTGAAACTTTAAAAAGGAATGAATTTTCACTTACCCTGACATTTTTTGAGCTGAAATTGGAACCGGATTTACTGTTTCCTGGGAGAAGAAAGAGAAGAATTAAAAAACGTTAAAAAATGGATCTTTTAGTTATTCTAATACTGAAAGCAAAGCAAAAGAGAAATGAAGTATATGAAGAGCGGCGAAACCTGGAGAGATGATCTGCAGCGGCTGGTTGGCGGAGGAATGGAAAAGGGTTTAGCGAAAGAGAAAGACTTTATAAATGTAGCCCTATTTTTCTAATAGGGTAGATTACTCAAATCATCACTAAACTTTACTTATAAATTTAATTTGATTATTAAAGTTTTAAAATGTTCAATTTACTCATTAAAATTAAGAAATTGAATGTTTTTGGTACTAAAGTTTAGATATTAATTTTTCTGTTATTTTTAAACCTCAAACAGTTGTAAATAATGGTCGTTTGGTCTCAAATTTCACCAATTATTTTATCTTGGTCTTCTTAAGTCTGAATTCGACTTTTATTTGGTCGAAAAGTACTCAAAATTTCACAAACTGGCCAAAAATTTTATAATTTTTTTCTTGTAGATTTTCCTTTTTCAACGTCATCTGAAGTCTATTTTTTAATAGATTTCTTCTCTCATGTCAATAATTTTATTCCGTTCGAATATCGAAAGAATTTTTCGTTTGTTGATAAATAATTGTCGTCAAAAAATTAACAGAAAATAACAAAAAAACATTTAATATTTAAATTTTAATAAGTAATTCGAACGCTTTAAAATTTTAATGATCAAAATAGATTTAAGAGTAAAGTTTATTGATGATTTACATGATTTACCTTTCAATATTTCAATGGGCTGATATTCTCCTCTCTTTTGTCTGGGCTTTATGGCTGATGATCCACTCTTCGCCCAAGGGAAACGGAGTTATCAGATTGGATTTACAAAGCCCAGTTCAGTTGCAGTTGAATTTAGCGCCGGCCATCTCCGTTCCCAGGACTCAAGCGCCGTCGGGTGGCGGGAAAATCTTTCCCAGAAGAGAATCCACTGTCAATTTTCATCCATTTCTCTCAAAGGTAACTTTAGATGAACAGTGTTAATCGAATTGGTTTCTCTAGAGTTTAGTGCTATGCTTTGAACATAAAAGTTCAGTTTTTTAATCAAGCTTAGCTGCCTAATTGTCTCTTTGTCTCTTTGACATGACAGATTGGATTTTTCATGCGTATTTTAGTATGGTTAATTGTTTGTATTTCCTGGGTTAGTGTTGGTTTCAATTTTCAAGCATTTTTGATAGTTCAATTATGGGGAAAGGGATTGCCTTTTAAGTGTTTGATGTTTTTCCCCACTGAATTCAAAGCTCTGCATATGCTTTGTTTTTCGTCTTATAGGCAGTTTCAGCATAGAGATGAAAAGTAAAAGTTTCGGCTGCCTTTCAAGTCGATCATGTTTTATATGAAAATCGTAGTGTTCTTATCTGTGTCGCTGGGCTGTGTTGTTCAAGGTCATACAGTTTGCAGGTCTATTGTAACATCCCCAAACAGGATAATATTCTTCTCCAACGCCAATGGCTCTGAGGAAGCCTCCACTCCCTAGAATTCTTCTCAACGACGTCTCTTGCATGAGAAATGCTCAACAAATATTGCGGCACGTCAATGTCTCAGTTCATGATGGTGGAGCACTCGTGTTGACAGGCAGCAATGGCTCCGGCAAGACCACTTTCCTGCGTATGTTAGCGGGATTCTCTAAACCTTCAGCGGGTCAGATTCTTTGGAACGGCCATGACATTACTCAATCAGGCATATTCCACCAATATAAGCTTCAACTAAATTGGCTTTCCCTCAAAGATGCTGTGAAAGAAAAGTTCACTGTCCTTGACAATGTTCAATGGTTTGAGGTTCTTGAAGGTAAGCATGGCAAGTCCATGCCTGCCCTGGAACTGATGGGCTTAGGAAGACTGGCAAAAGATAAGGCAAGAATGCTTTCGATGGGACAACGAAAGAGGCTTCAGCTTGCTAGGTTGCTTGCCATCGATCGGCCGATTTGGCTTCTAGATGAGCCTTCAGTTGCATTAGATGATGAAGGGGTGAGGTTGCTAGAATATATTATTGCAGAGCATCGAAAGAAAGGTGGGATTGTAATTGTTGCAACACATCTTCCCATTCAGATTGAAGATGCCTTGAATTTGAGGTTGCCACCTAGGTTCCCTAGAAAGATGACTTTGGTAGACATGCTTGATCGTGCAGACATTGCATAAACCAGACGAAGCAAAGCTACACCGGTTGATAAGTTCGACCATCACTAATCTCATTGTCACTCATATTCAGCAAGTTTTCATATCTTTGAGAACATTTTAGCCATTAAAGCTACATTGTTGCATCATTAATGTCCATATATGGCACTGCCCACATGTCTTGATGTTCCTTGCAGATATATATGGTGTGTTGGAATAACATTTGAATTGTGGAGGGTGAAAAAGAATCACAAAAGGCGAATCTGAGCCTCCCTTTCCCCCCATTTTCTCATTCTTGTTTACTCCAGGTTCTATGCTTGGTTGAGTTTTTCCTGGCTGGGGGAAAATACCAGTATCAGATCTTAATGGGAATCGTTATTATAATCTTAGTTTCATTTGAAAGTTGTAAATTTTATGATGAAATCAGTATGACTTTGGATATAGTCGACTAAAGCATGGACTTTTATACTGTGATTTTACTATCATAAGGCACCCCTTGTAAACGAGAGATGGAAAGTAACATACCAGAATTGGTTCTCTGTTGTTGTCAAAATTTGATTTTGATAGGCTATTTGTTTATTAGAGTGAAGTTAAGAAATACCCCATTTAGAAAATGCGAGATCTTGATCAGCCATTGTTAATGATTTGCATTTTGAGCTTTGTTGACAGTTATGTTACCACAGTTTTCATAGAGTGCCAAGTGGGGTTTATGTTGAATTCTTTTCTTTTTTACATTCATGCTTCTTTCAATTTGAGATTTTGATCTATAGCTGCTGCAAATTTGTTAGTGGTATCAGTGTTTGGTTTTGACATGCTTGAAAGTTGTGATTGGCAAAATCAAAATTCAATTACATTTCTGCTTGTTTAATCATGTATTGAGTTGAGGGTTTGAAGGTTTGTTGTAATTGCCAACTGATTATGGAAGTTGAAGGGAAAATCGTACTTTTTCTAGGTCCATTTCTGATTCTTATGACCCAGAAGTAAGTTGTGATAGGTGATGGACTTCCTGGATTTTAGGGCCAACTGAGCATGCAATAAGTTCTCATAGCCTAAAAGAACCATGATTCTCTTTGTTTCAGGGATTTTGGTCCTTCTCTCTGTATAAAGATATGATGAACAATCTTCTTGGATTTTAATTCAATGGCATTGAAATGGTTGCTGTATTTCTGGAATGACTGTTGAGATGTCAAAGTTATTCTCAACAACTGTCTTTCTTTCGCATGAGAAATGCACAACAAATATTGCGACACAGTCTCGGTTTATGATGGACATGGTGGAGAGCTGTTGTTGACTGGCAGCAACGGCTCCGATCATCAGCCGGTCAGGTTCTTTGAAATGGCCGCAACATTACTCAATCAGGCATCTTCAATTACCTCAAGGATGCGGTAAAAGAACAGTTCAAAGTCCTTGACAAGGTTCAATGGTTAAGCATGGCAAGTTCATGCCTGCAAAGGATAATAAAAAGAGAAAGAAAATTGATACACAGTCCGTGTAAACGTTTGTTTATACGTGCTTTTCAAATTTAAGGGTTAAGGGTTTAGTTTAGGGGTTTAAGCTGCAGAGTTTAGAATTTAAGGTTAGTGTTTAAAATTTAAGGTTTAGGATATTAGGGTTAGGAATTTAGAATTTGTGTTTTATAAGGTAAAAATACATGCTTGTATAAAATTAATTTTACACAGCCCGTGTATCAAAGTTTTACCCTAATAGAAAAGAGTAAAAATTTCAATTGGACAACTAAAATGGCTTTGGATAACAGAAATTTCAGAAGATGAAAAGTCCAATGAAAAAGAGTAAATATTTCATAATAAAAGGGCTTAAATGGAAAAAAATAGCCCTTAAAGCACTTAAACTATGTTGTTTATTTACTTTTTAGTATTTAAACTATTTTTTGGTTAAAATAAGTTCTTAATTTATTATTTTTGATTAGTTTTAAGTCTTTAAACTATTTATCGGTCAAAATAAGTACTTAAACTATATTATTTTTCTTTTTAACCGATATCTTATTAGTAAAAATATTTTTTTTATTTAAATAACTATCAAATTTAAAGTGACTAAAAATAATAATTTAAAAATTTATTTTGACGAAAAAATATTTAAAAGCTAAAAATAAATAAAATATATAATTTATGAGTTGATTTTTCATTTAATCCTAATAAAATACCAAGCTTTTGTTTTGTAGCCAAATTCGTTCCACTTTTTTTTTATATATCGTTTCACAGATTATAAAAGGCAAATGAGGAGAGGCTTGAGGGTTTTGAAAGGCTCATTAGTTTAAGAATGAGGCATCGCTCTCAGGGGAGGTGGCTGGTTTTCAAAAGGGCGGTTGCTCCTCTCCTCTGATTGATAAGCGAAGCCTATGATTTCAAATGATTATCTCCAACAGCCCTTGCTCTGTCTCTACTCATTTCATGCATCCAACAATCTTCCTCACCATTATCGTTGTTTCTGCTGCTTCTTCTTCTTCTTCTTCATGCTAAGACCGCAAAGCAATGAGTCAATGATGATTGCTTTTTGGTTTAAAAAGCTCAGACTTTTGAAGAAAAAAGGCCGTTGCTTGGCGGGGCAACTCTTGCTTGTTGCAGCCACCGGCTTTGCTTCTTTTACCTGTCTGACAAAAGGCGAATCTGAGCCTCCCCCATTTTCTCCTTCTCTTCACCAGGTTTTGTGCTTGGTTTTTTCCTGGCAATAGCTTATCTTAATGGGAATCTTTGTTATAATCTTATTTTCATTTGAAAGTTGAAATTTTTATGGTGAAATCAGAATGATTCTGGAACTAGTTAGCTAAAGCATGGACTTTTATAGTGTGACTTTACTATACCAGAATTGATCTCGGTTGTTGTTAAAAATTTGATTTTGATTAGCTATTTGTTTATTATAGAGAAGTGAAGGAATACCCCATTTGGAAAATGTGAGATCTTGATCAGCCATTGTTGCTAGTTTTGCATTTCCATTTCTTATAAGTTGAAGTAGGTGATAAGTTTTATGAATTTTAGGGCCAACTGAGCTTGCAGTAAGTTTTCATGGTCCTTCTCACTATAGGAAGATATAATGAACAAACAATTTAATTGGATTTTACTTCGAAATGGTCTTCGGGTTTTGGATGAGTCTATTGAGATATCACAAGCATGCTACACTTGTCTACTTCATCTTGTGTAGAATAACAAACCATTTGATTTTATTGGAATTAAGAATGAATCGGGGTAATGTTCATGAGTTGTCTATAACTCGAGATCTTAGAGTTGATCATCAAATATTTGGAATGCTGCTGAATCATTGTTCTTGCCTTTTATTATGCTTTCCTGATAGTTACAAAGGCAATGGTTGTTAAATCTTCGTCTCTGGTACTCTGTTCGGTTCTCTTTGGCCATCTATGTGAATTCCTTATTCATTTCTTTGTGTTCTTTTTTGTTAGTCTTTCACAGGATTGGTAATCTCAGTGTCACAGGTTAGTAGTTCATTTTGTCAACTCAAATCGATCATGACATGTTTCTTTATATTCATCCTTTTATTAACCGAAACATTGCCCTTCATTCATTCGGTGAAAACATGATCATGTATGCATGTTACGGATTATGGTGAATGCAGATTGTGGAAGCAATGACTGATCTCAAGCGAGGGACGGAGAGACCATTCGTGGACTCGACACATGAACATCACCTCTGCCAGAGATAAGAGGGTGGCTTCCTGGTACCAAATGGAGGCAGAAAAACGCATAGCAGCAACTGAAATCTGCGAAGAAGAGGAGGCCAAAAACGCGAGCGGAGCCGTAGCTGGTCTAACAAACTTTGTAAATGTTGATAGTTTTTTAGAAAGATCACCGGATCAACAAGTATATATATGATCTTCCGGGATATACCCCATACCCTGTATAAATTGTTCGAAACAGGATCTGGATTCTGGATCAAACAAACTACATAATCTATGATATCCATCATTTTGGTATCTTAGGGAAACAGATTAAGCTGTAAAATGTACCCTTTTTTGGTCTGGATTCTTTCTCAAAGACTACATCTTTCCAAGTACACTGCTTTCAAACCAAACAAGAGACCAGCTGATAGATACAGGACAAATCCTCCAAAGGTAAATATTTGGCTAAAAAGAACATAAAATGAGTGAAAGATACATGCTTTTGTTTGTAGCCAATTCAGTTCTCAGTTTCTTACCAATATGGAAATGACAAAATTGCCACTTTCTCTTTTGTCGTTCACATGTCATATTAAATGGCAAAGAAGGCATACTCTCAAGGGTTGTCTCATTAGTTCAAGAATGAGGCTTTGCTCTCAGGGAGGTGGCTGGTTCTCTAGAGGGTGGTTGCCCCCCTCCTCTGATTGATTAGCGGAGCCTATGATTTCACTTACTTTTTTTTTTTTTTTTTTTTGGGGAAATGAAAATCCCATGTACTTAGCAGCCACACGCCTTAACCACTCGGCCATTCATTCATTCATACATAATCTTCATCATCATCTGCTGCTGCTACTGCTCTGATCCACTCTATGCTATACTGTTTCCATTGTTTCTTCTTCTTCTTTCTTCTTCTTCTTCTTCTTCTTCTTCTTCATGCTAAGACCCCAACACAATGAGGCAATGATGATTAATTTTTGGGTTAGTAAAGTTCAGACTTTTGAAGAAACAAAGGCCGTTGCTTGGCGGGGCAACTCTTGTTTGTTGCAGCCACCGGCTTTGTTTCTTTTTCCTGTCTGAAAAAAGGCGAATCTGAGCCTCCCTTTCCCCCTCCAGCTGGGGAAAATACCCGAATCTTTATTATAATCTTATATTCATTTGAAAGTTGAATAATTTACGGTGAAATCAGTATGATTCTGGATCCAGTTGGCTAAAGCTTGAAAAGGATATAGATCTGAGAGTACTAATGCCCCAAAATTTTGATTTTACTATCATAAGGTATCCCTTGTAGAGGAATACCCCATTTGGAAAATGTGAGATCTTCATCTGCCATTGTTGCTAGTTCTGCAGGTTGAGCTTTTGTTGAATACTGTGTTACCATAGCTTTCTGATGATACTACTTGAAGGGGAAATGGCACTTCTAGGTCTATTTCTGATGCATATAAGTTTCCGGATTTTAGGGCCAACTGAGCATGCAATAAGTTTTCATGGCCTGAAATAAATGTATTTTTTCCTTCTTTCTAGTGACTTTTAGGTCCTTCAAGGGCATTGAAATTGTCTCTAGAGTTCTGGAATTTCTATTGAGATATCACAGCATGTTATACTTTGTCCATTCGAGCTTGTGTCGAATAACAAACTACTGGATTATATTGAAATCAAGAATGAATTAGGGTAATATTCATGTCTATGAATCAATATCCATGTAGTTGAGTTGGATCTTTGCAGGCATTTGGGATTTCTTATGTTTTTCCGACAATATTAGGATGTAATAATGAGCTTGCATGTAGAAGCTGCAGCTTGTTTCACTGTCGTTTCCTTGGGTGTTCCTGCTAGTTACAAGGGTGATGGTCGTAAAATCTTCGTCGATCATTCATGTGTGCGGTACTTGTTACTTTCGGCCATCTATGTGAATAACTTATTTATTACTTTGTGCTTTTACTCTTCTTTTTATTCTGGCAACTCATATCCACCGTTAATACTCATTTCTTATATTCATCCGGTGAAAACACGATCATCTAAACATGTTATGGAATATGAACACTTATTGCAGAAGTGATGACCCTGATCTCAAGCAAGAGACGGAGAAGCAATTCGCGGACTTCCTGATCTCAAGCGATGACACTGGTTTGTGTCATGTTCGTTTTGTTTTTTGTATCATGTATTATGTTATTGAAGGGTTCTGAGTTCTGTTATCTTTACCGATATTCCGTAGGCATTCATCTTCTCAAGACAAAAAAAATATACATTATTTTGGGTTAAGTGAGACTAGACTTGCATGATGCACAAGAACCAGCTTAATCCACATGTTTTCCCATTTTCTTTCATCTGAATGTTGATAGTTTGTACATTGACCAACTTTGTTAAATAATACATGAAATCCAGACCAACAAGTATATGATCTCAGGGATACGCCCGCTACCCTGTATAAATGTTCGGAACAGGGTCTGGATTCTGGATCGAACAGGCTACACATATCTATGATATCTTCTATCATTTTACAAGTCTCAGGAGAAAACAGATTAAGCTGCAAAATTTACCTTGGGTTACAAGAAACCTTGTCCATGAAGCCGGCTCTATCAAGGGGATCGATTCTTGGGGACGATGCAACAGCCCTTCAACGCGGTTACCCTTTCCCTGAATCTCAAGCATGTGTTGTGTTTTGATTCCGTTTCCATTTCTGTAATACTGGGGTTAGCATCTAGTTGTTTCTGTCTCTTGACGGATTTCATCTCCATCGTGTTTATGAAGTCATTTAGGTGGTGGATGTATTCCGGATACGATTCCAGGTCACAATGGCCGCCGCCCTTAACCCATAAAGGGTTGTACTTTTCCTTGGAAAGTTCCCATAATCGCTTCCCGTGCGACCAGTCAACCGTTTCGTCATTCGTACCCTGCAACCGTGGATCAGCAATGACATGAAAATCAACTCGGAGAAATATACAAACACGGTGCAATTGATCTGAGGGAAAATATATACTTACATGTATAACTAGAACCGGACAAGTGACCCGTCGGATTTTATTGATATTCTGCAGATATTCAGAAAGACCTTCCTCAAAATACTTAAAGTTTGCAGCAAAACGGAAGATTTTTGCATGAAAAACCGAAACCAAAACTTACTTTAAATATATCGAACCAAAACGTCATCTTAACAGGATACAAGACTCGTATGCCTGAAAGGATGGCGCTATGAAGAACAACTCCCCTTAGTTTCGGTAAATGAGCGGCCAGGTGGAGAGTCGGTCCGCTTCCGACGGATTGGCCGTAAAGTATCAAATCTTCCTGCTTAACCCCATATTCCTTCTGCAAACAATTGTACACTGCCTCTATGTCATAGTATGTGTTGAGCTCAGTTGGCTATTCCAATGGCAGAAAACAAACTTATCAGGCACCACGATTCAATCACAAAGCAATTTGGTGAAATAAACGAAAATAACAAAATGCATAGAAATTCATTTACCTTGCCGGATGATGCTCCATAGCCTGAATAATCATAACTGCAATAAAAAAATTACAAAATTTTAGTAATATGCATATCTAATCCAACTCGACTCGAAACGAATACATCACATAACAGTACTAACATACATGAACAACAAGAAACAACACCAGAATTCATCAGACCTAAAGAACATAAACCAATACAAAAAGCAAATGCATTTTAAGAAGAAAAAAATAATTTTGTTGACCAATAGATTGAACAGTATTCTCAGATGGTGGAAGGAAGGTGGTCCTTGTGTATTCTGGTTGAAGATTATTCGTGCCTTTACTCTCTGTTGCATGGCTATTTATAGTGGTTTGAACACGTATTGATATAGAGTTGCCGTGACATTAGTAATGATTGGACGTCTTAGGAAGTGATGCCCTAAATTAATTTGTCATCAAATAGGACCACATGTGTTGACACGCGGTCGTTAGTGACTGTCCACAAGTTATGTTCTTGATGGAACACGTGCGTTGATATGTGATCATTAATGATCGTCTGTAAGTTATGTTCACAAGAGATCGCAGGTGACTGTTCGCGTTGGATATTCGCACAATGATAAATAGTAGGTAAAACAAATTTCATAAAAGACATGAATCATGATAAAAAAAAGCAACAAATATAAAAATTTAGCAATGTGCATAGTTATTCGTCAAACCGAATCCAATCCCACTCGACCCAAAATGATTACAGAACGGTACCAACATGAACAACAAGAAACAACACCAGAATGATTCATTAGACCTAAAAATCATAAATCAATACCAAAAACAAGTACATTTCAAGAAGAATTTCACAAATTCATCAAAGATTCATGGTAGAAAATCAAAATAAGGGGGGAAAAGGGAAGGAACCTCATGATATTGACACGAAGATGGGCTCTGAGTTCATAAAAGAGTTCATGCATCTGGCCTATATCAACAGCATTGGCATGAGAATACAAAAGGGTAAACCTGGCAAAAGGGTGTCTCCAAAACGTGGCCACAATCTTATTACCACCTTTGGTCTCAAGCAAATGAACATCCATGTTCTTGTCGGCGGTTACCCCCGGCACAACCAGCTTCCCGTTTTCCTCCCTGTAAACTTCATACGTCGGTGGGTCTGGTGGGAAAAATGCAAGCTTTGCAGCCACATTCGACGTCACATTACCCATTTCACAACATAAACCAAACCATCAACAGAAAAAAGAGAAGAAAACAGAAAGGAAAACCCAGTTTTTTCTTCTTCTTCTTTTTAGATAAGAAACTGGGAAACAACACATGCCATGAACATGTTTGCAGAAGTACCTGTTTTTCTTCGAATGCTTGGTTTAAAGGGTGATTGGTGGTTTCTTTTCCCTTTTCTTTTCTGGGTTTTGTTTATTTAATTATATATATACGGAAAGGTGAAAAATTGAAAGTAAAACGAAGATCCGTTCTAAGCGGATGAGTTGGAATTTGTTTCTAGAAATATTGCTTTTTTTCTTTTTTATTGTTTTAATTGTAATCTAACCGTTAATAACCTTTAAAAAATAATTAGTTATTAATTTTTTAAATAGTTAACTATTATAATGGCTAACTGTTAAGAAATGGTTCGGTTATAGGTTAACTTATAATCTATTATATATTTTTTAAATGTTTATTATTTCTTTTTAGAATAATAAATATACCTCCCCATAAATATTGTATTATTTTTTTTAAAAAAAAAGCCCCAAAATAAAGAAATTTAAAACATAAACTTCATACTAAGTTAAAAAAAATAACTATAAGCTAACTTATAAGTTAACCATTAATCATCTTTTTTAACGATTCAGTTAACTGAAACCACTTACTCATAACTGTTAAATTAATTTATAAAATAAATGATTATACAAATTAACGGTTACGCTTAATGATTACAGTTTATTTTGTACACCCTTAATGGATGTCCATAGAATCGATCATTATTTAGCTTTCTTTTTCTTTCATTTGTAAGAACTAGTTTTGGCCTAACTCCAACTTACCCTTTAATCAAACACTTAAAAATAGTAAGTATGCTAGTAATAATCATGATTTTAGTCCTTATACTATGTTGAAATTTGTGTTTAATCTTTAGGTTATTATTTTTTTGTTTTAAACAGTCTTATTCAAATTTATTATTGATTGAACGTGGTCTATTGAATTTTCATGTAGCCTCTATTGTTAGATCTAACAATTTTGAAAGAAATTTGTTTCATCAGCAACAACTAATATAATTATCATTTTGGACCTAGTAATAATTAGGGATGATCAAATTAATCAAACTTGACGAGTTTCGATTTGACTCGATCTTATAGGTTTTTTAATCTGGGGTCGGATCTAGCCTTGTGAAAGATAAAGTCAAGTCAAGTTGGTTGAGTTTAGGGCAAAAAATCTCTGATCCAACTCGAGATAATAGTATAATTCCCGTCTGTATATTTAGGGATAATTACTATAATGTGTCTCTCTATATTTTTCATTTTTCTCTATTTTACCGAATAAAAATAGGAAAATATATTTGTGTCGGGCCGGAAGTTGATTTTTACCCAAAATTCGAGTTGAAACCGAGTGAAAGCTTTCAATTTTTTGGTTAGGGTTAGGCGACTAAAAACTTGACCCAACTCATACCCATCCCTAGTAATAAAGTTATAGAGCCGGGATTAAATTATGTGAAATTAAAGTAGAAATATTAAATCTCAACATCATAGAGTGACTAAAAATCGTATATAGACCATTTGAGAAAATCAAATCTAAAAATTTGAGCCATTGTCTTGTTGTTGGAAAGACAAACTTTAGTCTAAATTTTCAAGACTTTAATAATATAATTTGTTCAATTCTAGAACCTAAATAAAAACTATTTAATCGGGTGAATATATCACATCACATACAAACGTTACGCCATATTTAAAAGAAACACAATAAAAATTTTAAGGACTAAAATGATTAAACTTTAACTGATACAATTCTTATAGAATTCGAGAACTACTTATGGTACAACTTGAGTTAACATGTAAGAACAACACTACAACATTATATGCAATTTATAGAATAGATATATACAACAACAACATGCAATTCAGACCTCACAAATTTCAACCTAATTAACAAAGATAGCAACAAGCAATAAGATCACAGATCCTCCGGTTCTATGCATTTCCAATGCACCATGTAGTTGCATCCTGGTTCTGCACATTCAAGTGCAAGATCTTGACAAGGCTCGCCACATTCATCGCATTCGGGATAGTCGTAAAACTTCTTGACAAAGGTGAGAGGATGTGGATGATACTCCTCCGCCTTGTAGCTACTCCCGAGTTTGAAGAACGGGTATTCCCCAAGAACGCAATCCACGTGAGCAGAAGTGTCACAAGTTGTGCAGTGATAGAACCAGTGTTTTGAATCCCTTCTTCCCTCACAAATGTCACAGTAATGATATTCTGAATAATCATTAGCCTCGTGATAAGTGAGTGCAAGAAGATGTTCATCGCATTTGTGTCTAGCTTTGATGGGTCGTCGAGCACACAAATGTTCTAAGTGAAAATTACAATCTTTACAATGAAATGCCTGAACTATATCCCTCCCACAGGCACTACACTGGTCCTCAAAATCGAAATAGAAAAAAAGGGGGTGTTTATGCCCTGCACATCTTACACCGTCAGGCTTTAGAGTTGCACACCGAAGGCATGTGTGCAGTCCACAATCAGTACATTTATAGAAAAAGCCATTAGAAAGGTAATCGCAAATTTCACACCTGAAAATGATGTCTGAAGTAAGGATCTGGGGAGATGTATGATGCAGTGTCAAAATCGTCTTTCGAGGTAATTCAGCACAAGCTTTATGAAGAAAGAAATCACACAACGAGCAATAATAGAAGAGAGCAGAGATTGGTAACAAACACCCATCACAACATTTATCATCATACCCCCTGGTTCCATCACTTAACATCAAGTAGTGTTCATGTCTGAGATGTTCTATCAGTGTGGCTTCTCCAGCATCGTTCCTCTCAAGAACATTAGTGATAGAGTTAACAGACACATCATTAAGAGATTTATCATCTTCATTTTCTGGTGAAACTATATCATACCAATCTTCTTCTTTCATTGCACAATTCACATGGAATATAGCATTGCAATCTGCACAACAGTAACTACCATGCTCTGTATCGACCACTTCATGGCACATTACGCAATCCAAACTTCTAAAATCTTCGTTGTAGAGGAAATACGTGTGGAAAACACGATGCTCATGCCATCTGTGTTGGAGCAACGAAATGCATTTCTTATGGACTATACAATGCTGCATGCACTGCATGTATAGGCAACATGATTTCCTTCACTACCACAAGCATCACAAATGAATGGAGTTGGTCTCCAGAACAAGGTGAATGGGTGCTGATGACTTTTATCCTCAATGATTGGTAATGCTGCCAAACATTTGATGTGAACAACAAACTTACAAGGTAAACAACCATACACAAATCCTCTTTGTCGAGTTACTTGGCATATCTTGCAAGAAAGCCGTTCACTGTTGAATTGCAGAAAAAGAGGATGCTTGCGATGGCACGGATGGTTCATCTTGAGAGAGAGCTCAGCACATTTCTTATGTAACTTAAACCCAAAGTCAAGGGAAAAGTGTACATATTTTGCCAATGGTTCCCAACACCCGAAGCACTTACCCAGAGCTTCACCGGTTTTAGGGGAAACCAATTGATCTTGAACAGCAACATTGTCACGCTTGGGAAGAGGCGGGGACATTAATCTCACATCGGAATGGGTGCGAGGAAGTAAAATGGCAGTCTTGAGATGTATAAATGGTGGCGCTGCACAGCTAAACAGACGTTTCTTTTGGGAATAGATTAATGGCCCCGTGACAACATGCTCAAGCTTTTGCAAGTTTTTCTCCGCAACATTGAATGTGAACAAAGCACATTTAATATGGAAGTTCAAACCGCAAGAGCAATTATAAACGAGATTCTCACATGTTTCAGCACAGAAATTGCAAACGCGCCTTGTGGTAGAAGATGACGAGCTCTGCTGAAGAACGAGAGGATGTGGACGATGGAAAGGATGATTAAGCTCTGAAGGTGCGTCTGTGCAGAGTTTGTGAAGGTAAAACCCACAGTCCTCCACACAGGTAAAACATGGAGCCAACACCTTCTCCCCGCACCGCGAACACTGAGCTGCTCCACCTCCATTATTGATCAGCTGCTCTTCATTCAACATGAGAAGTGGATGTTGATGCCCGTGATTCTTTGGCCCCTCCATTTCTTCAGATGTAGCAGAGAAGAAAACAAGAATGAAACACAATAAGCAAAGCAAAGAAGAAATTTTTGAAGGGAGAGATGCCAGAACTATCTTAGCATGTTCCTCTTAATGAGTCTCTTTAACCTGCTTTGATACTTTGCTTGAGTGGGTGTGGGTCGGACCAAATGACAGGTGGTCCACTCCTAGATCCGAACAGAGTGCTTCAATAACATACCAGGCAAGCATCAATATCCTCGCATCAGTGTGGTCCACTCCTAGATCCGAACAGAGTGCTTCAATACCATCCGGACTGCTCAAGCAAACAACGCGCAACCCTTTAAAGAAAATTTCTCCTTGTGCATTCATTAAGGCTTATATTGACTTGTCCATATAAACAGATGTTTAAGAGTGTATAACCTCACATCGAATTCATGAGAATACATTTTTGCAACACGCAGATGAGGATAAAAATATCATACTAGCTCTTTCATTTTTTGTTTTTTTTTTCAATGGAAATGTAAGCCTTACAACTGAAAGTTATTCTTAGGAAGAGCACTTTTAGGTAAGTACCTTAGAGATGAAATATATGCATGATAATACAATAAAGCGTGGAGACATTACGTTACAAACAATAATTTAAGAAGGTTCACGATCTTTTCATAGACATTATAATAAAACCACATTACCACAATTAAAAACAGAAAAGAGATAGAAGGTATTGGTTTGTTCTTCCTTTGTATCTAAGGGAACAGATTGTGATTGGCATTAGCTTGAGAAAAAAAAAATGATACCATTTCTGTAGCTCTACAAATAAAAGAATGTAGACGGGATATACTTACTCAATCACGCCTGATGAACTATTTGCGTATGAATTGAACTAACGATCTATTTTTCCCAGTCCCTTTGTTTTAGTTTTACTCAAGACTAAGAAAAAGAAATATAGCATCATCTAATTAGAATACCGGGCACTCCAACAAAACACCACAAAAGGTTAGTCAAATAACATCGAGCATATTTAATTTTATCTATTTAACAAACATTCAACGCAGAAAGCAACGTTATAACAGAATGCTAATCCAATAGTTTTCAGGCATAAACATCGTATAATGCTATGTAGATCACCAAATTAAGGGAAGAACAAAAGTACAAATAACACATGCAGATAATCAAATCAATATTAATAGACCCTTTTTTAAGTATAATCTCCCAAACATATAAATTACTGCTATTTTTTCCAAGTTGCAATGATGGGTTAAACCTGAAAAAATCTTACTAAATTTCAGCGAAGTGGTAATAAGCTGCAATTACATTCAGCCACAAAAAAACCCAGAAACTATCATCAATAACCCATCACTTTAGAATAAAAGAATCAATTTAGATTATATTCTATGATGTTTCTTAGTTGCAAGATTTCTTTTTCTTAGTTTTTTTTTAAAAAAAGGGGGAGATCGTTACAAATGTATTCGCGAACAAATTTTCAATTATATATTCTTATTTCCCGCGATTTTTAAGAAACCAAACAGAATAGAATAGATCGAAAATTCACAACCGAACCCAAATATCTATATAACGCTAATTACAGTAGATAACTTTTTCAACAGAAAGAAATCAACCAGTGTTACTCCAAATATCGCTAAAATTATTTTGCTTTCTTTAACCCTTTTTTTCCCGCGCTTTCTCGCGTACCAAACATAGCAAAATCTCTTCTTCTTGTTTTCCAAAGGGAAATGAGAAAGGGGAAATTGGTGGTACCAGAACGACCGTCGGATGAGGAGTTGGGTGGGGCCGTCTTTCGCTTAGATGCGCGAGGTGGCATGGCGTTAATGCGGAGGAGAAAGAAAAACCACAGCCGCTAGATTTGATGACCGAAATTGAGTTGACCAAAGCTTTGACAAGCCAGGAACCCTAGATGGCTAGATCCCAATAATACTAGAAACTGAGAAAAATTTCAAAAATAAAAATCAATAATTGAAGAAAGATTGAGCGGGGGAATATCAAAGAGAAGGGTTTTCTACTTTTTTTTCTTCTTCTTCTTCTTCTCTGCGTGTTCTTCAACGCGCGCATCTGCCGCTAGGCCCATTGGGTCAAACTAAAAAGTCCAATCCATCTTAAAAGGAGAAATATAAAATTTTGTAGAAAAATTCCAAAAATTTGTCGCAAATGAATGAAGTTTGAACGAATAAGTTTATATTTTAAATTTGTTGTGTTTTGTTTGTATTAATTAAGAATTTAAGTTTTTTTTCTATGTGTCTTATATTAACGAAATCCTTTTTTGCAGCCATCTCGGTATACTTTATGCAAACATCTATTCTTTTTCGAAAGGTATGCAATAATATTGAAATTCAACAGGTGATGTGCACAAAATGTCCCTTGTGAATTAGGAAAATCTATGCCAACCTAGCGACTGAGGGGGTCTCGGTATAAGGCGAGTTTATGATTTCAATGTGGCATTTGTACTGAAAATTGGCTATGCTCTAGTCACCAAGCTTGATTCACTATGGGTTCGACTCTGATGAGAAAAGTACAAAATAAAAGCAACTTGCCCTCTATCGATCAACAAAAACAATGGATCACCGTTATGGTTAAGGTTCAACATAATCCCAACATCATGGCAACCGGTTCAACGGATGGAACTGCTTGCATTTGGGATTTAAGGAGTACAAGCTCTCGAAGACGCGAAAGCTTGAAGACCGTGAGCCATGGCAAGGCTGTTAATTCTGCTTACTTCTCACCCTCTGGAAGCTCTCTTGCAACAACAAGGTAATAAGTAATTTTTTCTCAACCCTATGGTTAATCAATACTTTTTCATTGCAGGACAAACTTTATCTTGTGTCATATTATGCTGAGGATGTCTTTGGCAGTAGGTGGCATTGGAAATCATTGCTTAAATTGATGATATGTTTGTATAATTGTATGTATGTATATGTATATTCTTCTGGTTGCATAGTATCTTCAACAATTAGATAATATATTTATTGTTCCTTTCAACATAGTTTGGACAACAACGTTGGTATAACAAGTGGAGTCAGTTTTGAAGACACTTTTCTGATATACCACGGAAATTCGATGCAATGGCTGAATTTAAGTTTCAGGTAAGCTTTTGCCTGTCATCCATGTACATCTATGTTTTTTTTCTCAAACAGTGCTTGATGTTCTGTTCTGCAGTTGACTCTGGTTGAGTTTTTATTTGTATGTATGAGCAGAGGTATATGGGGTTGGGATGATTTATACATCTTCATCGGCAACACGAAGAAAGGTGTCGATGTCATATCTCCGGCACGAAGAGGAACTGTTGTGACTTTACCGATCCCAAAAGGGTCTGCAATTCCCTACAGATTCGATACTCATCCGTGTGAAGCCAACAATAGTGGTCAAGTTTCCCTGTGGACACCGTGATGGAAATATCTGATTCAGGAAGGAATCTGTGCTCTGCACTTGCTAGCCAGTGTTTTTGTTACATGACCTGTGTTTTCATGATCTGATATGGCTTTTATTTTGCATTATGGTAATGTGTAATTCTTACCTTGAATATTATCTTAGTAAAACTGATTGGAGTCTACAAATAGAGATTATGATCCTATATATACTCATAGTAAAATTTGACCTTTTGTATTCTCGTATCAAGTTAAATCGATTGAGTAGATTAGACCCGGTTAGAGTGGGAGGATTATCTTTATAACGGGTCTTGGCAGTATCCAAACGACAATATACAATGTCAAAGGATGATGGGTTTATTCAATTAATGGATGCTGAGAAGGAAGTATTTTGATCTGGTGCATTCCTGTATGACACTGTATATTCCCTCTCTCAACAGCCTAACGATTCGACAAATGATATACCATAATAATTGGACAGAAAGATGGATGTCTTCTTTCAGGTACTTTTCTGTTCTTCTCAAATACTCGGCTCGATGTTCTGTTGTATAGTCGAGTCGACTATGGTTGAGATCTAATACTATATACACAATATATGTATTTGTAAGCAGAGGTATATGCGGGGTGGGATGATTCATACATCTTCATTGGTAACATGAAAAGAGGCGTTGATGTGATCTCTCCAGCACAACGAAGAACCGTAATGACGTTACAGAGTCCGGAAATGTCTACAATTCCCGGCGGACACCCTCATGAGGTTGGGATGTTAGCAGGAGCCACCAGCGGGGGTCAAGTTTATCGATGGACACCATGTTAGGACGGTCTGATTTCTGTAGGAATCTGTGCTTGGTAACCAGTGTTTCTGTCTGAACTTATATCGCACATCTGATTCTTGTAATCAACGTTTACTTCTTAATCGAATGTTCAAAATTGTTTAAAAGAATCATTATCATTCAACGACAAAAAAAATATTAATTGTTATCAATTTAGATTTAGGCTTACTAATAATATCGGGAATTACATTATGCTAGATTAAGCTTCAAATTTTAGTAAAATATAGGGACTAAAAAAAATTAAACAATGAAAATTAAAATAATTATTAAAAAATAACGCCGTTGCCGGGGATCGAAGACAGGCGGGTATACTCACCACTATACTACAACGACTTGACGGCAACTCAATAAACTTTTAGTATGAAATTTGATCAGATTCCCACATTCGACAATCGGCTATTTGTTGAAGTAGGCATGATAGTAAAGAGCATACTTTCTTCAATGGCAGTGCCAATCCCCAACCTCACCCCTCTCTCCACCGCCACTGTGAAACCCACCGTCATCTTCACCACCCCACCAAACTACGCCGCCAGACTCTCCGACCTCCTCACCCTCAAAGGCCACAATCCTCTCTGGTGCCCCACCATCACCACTTCCCCAACTCCCCAATCACTCTTCCCCCACCTGTCCCCACCCTCCCTCTCCCTCTTCTCCGCCGTTGCCTTCCCTTCAGGCGCCTCTATCACCTCCTTCTCCCTCGCCGCTACCTCTCTGTCTAAACCACTCCTCCCCTCCCACGGCCCCACGTTCATCCTCGCCGCATTAGGCAAAGATTCAGAGCTAATTGACACCCCTTTCATCTCCCAAATTTGTTCCAATTCACAACGGATTAAAATCATAGTCCCTCCCATCGCCACCCCCAGCAGCTTAGCCTTGTCTCTCGGGGAAGGATACGGCCGAAAAGTATTATGCCCGGTCCCGAAAGTCGTCGGCCTAAACTAACCGCCAGTCGTCCCGGATTTTCTCGACGATTTGAAGAGCGGTGGGTGGTTCCCGGTTCGGGTCGACGCCTATGAGACGAGATGGTTGGGACCCGATTGTGTTAAGGGAGTGGTGGAAAAAGGGCAGGAGGAGAAGGAAGACGAAGTATACGCCATTGTTTTTTACAAGTAGTGGGGAAGTTGAAGGGCTTTTGAAGAGCTTAAAGGAGTTCGGGTGGGATTGGGGGATGGTCAGAAGGAGGTGGCCGCGTTTAGTGGTGGCGGCACATGGTCCGGTCACGGCGGCTGGGGCGGAGAGGTTGGGGGTGGATGTCGACGTCGTGAGTTCCGCTTTTGGCAGTTTCAAGGTATTGTTGATGCGCTTGATGTGCATTTGAAGGCTTTATGAATCGATTTCATGTAAAAGAATCCTCATTGTTTGAGTGTTCTGTCCATCCAAAGGTTCTATTTTTAAGAAAAGTCTTTTGTTTCGGAATATTTGTCCAAAAGTCCCCATATTTTTCGAAATATTCATACTCAATACATAAACATTAAACAATCCCACAATTCACAACCAAATCAAAACACCAACACTTCAACAAATGAACTATATACTATTTCACTTGCTATAATTGACAAAAATCTATTTACCAAACTGTATATGTATGGTTGAGGCCGTTGCACTGCAACTCTTCTTTTGGAAGCAGTTGTGTTTATCATTTACCTTTGGCCTTCAACCCCGAAAGAAGCTTCGATGCGGCTTCCATGGAAGGTCTGTCGACTGCCCTGCTTTTGGTGCAGAGGAGAGCAACATCGACCGCCACTTTTATTTCTTCTTGCAATGAATTGGTGGAATCGGCTTCGTTTTCGTGGTAAATTTCTCTCAAAAAAACATCCTTTGGTTTGCTATGAATGCTTGGTCCACCATTTATCAACCTACCATCGGTTAGTATTTCCAGAATTATCTCCCCAAAGTTGTATATGTCTTTGTATAGTTCCTCTTTAATAGCATCATTGAATTCACCTGTTTCAAGCACCGAATAATCACTGCTAAAGGTCTAGATGTACTTTGAATTCCGGTGTTGGTCGGTTTTGGATACAATTCATGTTAGAATAGATAGATATATGACAGTTTTGAATGAAGGAATGCATGGAAAGTGAATGATAATGTACCTGTTCCCAGTCTAGAAGTTGCTGGAGCTGTACCTTTGATCAACTGCATCAGATGCTTTAACCCGAAATCAGCTAAACGAGGTTCGGAGTTATCATCGAAGATCACATTACTCGACTTCAAATCACCATGAGGAATTGCAGGGTTACAGTCATGGTGAAGGAAGGAAAGTCCCTTTGCAATCCCAATCATAATCCTGCACTTCATACCCCAATCTCTTTTCATTCTCAGTTTCTCAGCTAAATTCCCATTAGGCAAGTAATCATACAGCAGGTATGTCATCTGTTTGTTGTAGCAAAAACCAAGTAATCTGATCAAATTCATGTGCCTTGCATTTCCCAGTTGTGTTATAAACTCCGAGGCAACCTTCACTCTCTTCGGCTCCCATTCTAGCTTTTTCACTAACACGGTAATCCCGGTAGGCAGCACTGCTTTGCAAAATGCATCGGAAAATGGTGGTGGTTCTTCCATGGAATTAGTACAACTGAAGCTCCTCAAAATGTCATTGGCAGTAAACTGAGGGAGGCCGATAAACGAGTTCATTTGCCATTGCCCTTTGCTTCCTTTTTGACGATAAATTAGCCCGAAAACTATTGCTGCAATGAGTATGATTGCTCCTGCAGATAGCAACAGTATTAACCTAAGCTTTTTTCCATTGACTGGGTTTGAGCAAGATTTCAGAGGTTTCCCACACAGCTTTGGATTCCCAATGTATGCACTTCTACCCATTGATCGCAGCACTTTTTTCGAAGGTATGGTACCTGAGATATCATTGTATGATACATTCAAAAGTACTAAGCTTGAAGACTTGCCGAACTCAACAGGTATTGAACCGATGAGGTCGTTATGTGACAAATCCACGAAAAATAGAGAAGGAAGACTAGCAAGCTCCTTAGGTATATGATCACTCAAATGATTGCTAGCTAAGTTAATCATCTCAAGTGAATGGCATTCGGAAATACTTTTAGGGATTGATCCCGAGATATTGTTCATCCGCAATTCGACAACAACAACGGACTTGCATGATCTAAAGGGAGGTAGATTCCCTGAGATGTTACAGTATGATGCAGAGAAATTTTGAAGAAATGGCAAAGACCATGTTTTTTCTGGTATGGTTCCCCCTAGTTCTGGATTATTAGAGACACTGAAATACTGAAGCTTTAAAGCTCGAGAAATATCCGAAGGAATTCCACCAGTAAACCTGTTCTTGGACAAATCTATGTATGTGATATCAGGAAAATTACTGAACTTCAAAGGGATCTCACCTGAAAATGAATTATCCTCGACTCGAATACGAACAAGCGAAGAACAATTAGACAAAGGCAAAAGATTGCCTGTGAAGTTGTTTGAAAAGAGCATCAATTTGAACAACTTACCACCTGCACAAATACCAGGTGGGATACTGCCAATGAAACTATTGTTTGAAACATCCAACCATCTGAGTTTCGAGTTCATCCCCAAGTTTTTCGGAAGTGTCCCGGTGAAGAAATTGTTCCATATAAACAGAGTTTCCATTGATGGAAGCTCGGCTATGCTTTCCGGGACAGTACCATTCATTTCATTGAACATAAGACTAAGCAATCTCAGATTCTTCAGCTCTGCAAAACTCTCAGGAATAGGCCCCGAAATCAAGTTATCAGAGAGATCCAAGTCTGTGAGAAGAACCATTCTACTGAACTCCCATGGGATCGATCCGGTAAGCCGGTTTCGGAAGAGAAAAAGCGACTCGAGCTTGGTTAGATTCGAGAGCTCCCTCGGGATTGAACCGGAAAGATTTGAACCAGCAATATCAAGATACTGAAGCTCACTCATGTTGCTCAACTGCCATGGGATGTTCCCTTCATAAAAATTGTACCCAATCTCCATATGCGTCACCGTTTTGAGTTTCCCGAGCTCCGGCGGTATTTCTCCGGTGAGGGAATTCCCTGCTAAGTGGAGATATTCAAGTCTCTTGAAATTCCCATATGAAGATGGGATTGGACCCTCAAAGTAGCTACCAGCTAAATTGAGAACCTTTAGAGATTCAACCTCAGTAACCTCAACTGGCAATGACCCTGAAAAGCTGTTGCTAAGAGCATCAAAATGAACCAAGTTTTTCAGCCCGGTGATTCCCCTCGGAAACTGGCCGGAAAAGTTGTTTCCACTGATATCCAAAGTTCTCAAGTTGGTGAGGTTAAAGATTTCCACCGGAAGTTCACCAGAGAATGAGTTTTGACTGATGTTGAGATCAACAAGCTGAGTTAAAACACCGAGTTGCTTCCCAGGTAACTTACCTGCAAGGTTCTTCATACAAAGGTTTAAACCAGTAACAATGGTGGAATTTTTGTTGCATACAACACCAGACCAAGAACATGCAAGAATTTTCCCAGAAATGTTTCCCTGGGAAGCCATTTTCCAATCATCCAAGCTCTTGGAATCATCAGTCATCTCCGATTTGAAGTTCAACAAGGCATCTGAATAAGGATCAGCAGCTAAAACTACTGCAATTAACATGAAAAAAAACAGGAGATTGAGGTGTGGCCATAACAAAATCTCCATTGGACCTCACAATGAAGAAACAAAGAAAGAAATAAGAAAGTAAAAGGGTCAGCAGCACTGAGCTCAGTTCACTGTAATCTGTGGATTCTTTGTTTCTGTTAGATGAATTGGAAAAAAGCATGGGAAATAGGGAAAGTAAGCATAAAAGGAAAGAAATGACATGGAATCATTATATTGTTTTTGAATTGCTTTTGATGGGGTCAGAAATTATATTTTTCTTCTTGCTTTAGTGTCTTATGATTTGAATTAGTAAATGTCATATATCATTAAAATCAAGAGAAAAATTTTAATACACTGCATCACAAGTCTTTTATATTTAGTTTAGGGTTTAAATTTTTAAATTTTAAGGTTTAAAATTTAAAGGTAGCGTTTAGAATTTAGGGTTTAAAATTTATGGTTTAGAGTTTAGTTTTTTAGGGTTTAGGTTTAGTAATTTAAAATCTGGGTTTATAGTATAAATATGCAGGCTTTGTTTTACACAGTCTGTGTATCAAAATTAAACCCTAAAATCAATCAGTCCGTCTAGCAAGATGAAACACTAGATTCCGAACAAAGCCATGAGTTTAAATTTTGACATTGTAAATAGAGTATTTGTGTTGAGAAGGTCATTCCAATAACGAATCTATGCGGTTCTCTATCAAAATTAGTTAGCCACAAAAGGCACTAAAATCTATCTATAATTATAGAAATAAATAAAGGTTTTGTTAAGGCATAATACCAAAAAATGGTCCTGATGTTTGACTGAATAGTTATTTTAGCTCATATTTTTTTGAACCAACTTAATTCTCAATGTTTCATTTTAGGTTAAAATAGTCCCTCTGAGAATGAAAACTGTTACAACTGACGATAAACAACTTGAAATGACGTGACAAACTTACATGGCAATATACATTGCGATAGCAATGTCATATGCAAATATGTTGACTTTACATAATGACACATCAGCCAAAAAATATTTTTATAAATTGTATAAAATATTTTTTCTTCTAACACATTATTTTTTCTAGTCATTTCAAGTTGTTTATCGTCAGTTGACTAACATTTTTCATCCGTATAATATTTTGACCCAAAATAAAATATTGAGAATTAAATTGATTAAAAAATAGAAACTAAAATGATTATGGGGTAAAATGTAAGATTTTTTTTTTACTTTTTGCCTTTTTATAATTAAAAGCAATCTTGGACAATCATAGGTAAATGTGATTCATTCTTTAATAGTAAAAAAACCAGTTAGCAATGACAGCTGCTATGAATCATTTCTTTGGACCCTTAATGATTATAGCTTATATGCATATGAACATGGAGGAAGCATATATTCATAAAAGCTAGATAGAGTACATTATATAGATGGAAAATTCGAAATTTTAAAATTTGAATCCATATTTTTTTAAAAATGATTGTATGAATTAATCTAAAATCGAATTAAAAATCGATTTTAGATTAGTTTCCATATGTATGGCATGAGTATCTATATGGATTGTGTGCAGGGACAACATAGAAAGGATTTTTGCTAGAAATTTTAAACTTATCATGTTTGAATTGACCCATAAGGGGAACAGGGCAGAGAACGTTAAAGTAAAAGACACAAGTTGTGATGAAAACGACACCATTTCCCTTGAATTATGAAAGACTTTGGCCTTTTGTGCCTTTGAAGGAATCAAAAAGGGTTAATTCCACTTTCTCCCCAAATTATGGTTTGAATTTTAAAGTAGCTCCTAAATTTTAAAACGTCATGATCCAATCCTCAAAATTATTAATATTATATCAATAAAAGCTTTTCCGTTAGCCTAACGATAAGTTTAGACGTTAAATACTAATTCGAATATGACGACATGCACATTTAAAATACAATGGATCGAATCTTAAACACGCATACTTATCAAAATGAATATGAGTTTTACTTGGATGTTAACAGGGATAAGTATTCGATTGAGTCGAGTCAAACAATTTTGAATTAGCCGAGTTGACGAGTCTTATTTATAACTTCAACTTTATTTTAAAAAAATTGAGGCGAGTTGTTCGAGTTTCTATTCAAATTTAATTCTAAAAATTTATGTTAAAATATTAATCGGTTCTAATTTAAACAAATTTTTACAACCTCGAACTTGAAAAGTGATCCACTACAAAATCTAAATCCATAACCTTAGCACCTAATATTCTAAACATTAAACCCTAAACTTTAAATTCTAATCGTAAACCATAAATTCTACCCATACAACCAAAACCCCTAAATTCTAAAATTGAAAGGCTCGTGTAAACTTAGGCTTTTGTATCAAAGTATTTTCCTTTACTAAAAGTTTCGAGTTATTCGAGTCTCATTTTATAACTTAAACTTTATTTTAAAAAAATTCGAGTCAAATCGAATTTATAAAATTACGATTTGAGTAAAATCGAGTAAAGAAATCTAGTTTTTTCCTGAACTGAGTCGAGTTCTACTCAACCCTAGATGTTAAGGACTAATTGAAAGCTTGGGCCATAATCTGAGGATATCTAATGGAATCAACCCATTAAAAAGGTAAACTCTTCCTTGGCATCCACTGCTGCTGATCAGGCTCTACTGCACATGCAAATCCAATGATTTTTAAGTACAACATTTGTTCTCTAATTGTGTTTATAAACCCATAATCAGAAGATTGAAATAAAACCCAGATTTTTAAGTAGAATCAATGTTCATAATTCTTATTATTACCACATTGTATTTACTTGATTACTTATCCAGGAAAGTGGGGTGCTGCTGCAGAGCAGAGTACTTAAATACACCTGAGAATTGTAAGAAAAAAGAAACAAGAGTAGTTAATAAGTTGCACAAGATTTTGGAAACAATGGAAAGCTTTGTCCTTTTTTATCTTAAATTTCTGGAAAAATGAAATGGTTATGTTCAAATTCATTATGGAGGAGAGAGAGGGGGATTGGAACCCACAACTCCAGTTATCGAGAGGCAGAGAGCTACATGGCCTGCAGGCTGCGGAACGTGATTGTGAAGAAAACCTCATTTGGTGTGGGAAATGGGAATCATAACAAAAATATGCAAATCTCGAAGCTATTGTTTTAAAAATTGGGGTACCTGAGTTTTCGAGTCGTAATTCGGCCGGTTCGAATTAATTGAGTATCCGTTAATCGAGTACTCGAATGTTATGGGTACCCGTAAAATCGGATAATTGATTACTCAAATATAAAAATATGTATTTTTTAAATATAATAATATATTATTAGTTTAATATAAAATATACAAAATATGTATTTATTAGTTTAATATAAAAATATATTTATCAAATATAAAAAGTTTAAGTTGTTTTATTATTTTAAGATAAAAATATATGTTTATTAAATATAAAAAAATTAATTTCAAATACATCCGAGTAGTCGGGTACTCAAAAAGTTAGAATTTTATGACTCGGGCCCGACCCGAAAAATAGCGGGCCGGGTATCCGACCCAAGAGTTAATTTTTTTTATAGATTTTACATGATTTTTTTATTAGATCGTTGGGTCAACGTTGAACACCCCTATTGAGAACTCAAATGCAATATACCCAATTCTATGATTCCATGGGAGGAATTAACATACATTAGTGGTAGAAATTTTATTTTTTTATAAAATTGATTTAATTTAAGATTTAGAAGTTTAGTGTGAGTTTAGGGCTTAAGAGTTTATTTTTAAAATTTAGAATTTAAAGTTTACGAGTTAAGGTTTAAAGTTAAAAAATTATAAATTTTAATTTTAATTTTAATTTTAAAATAAAATTAAACATATTTGTAGAGTGATTTTTCCACTATAGATACATGAACCCTTGAAATAATGAAATAAACAAACTTGTTGAATAGCTAATATTAACTTATTGTTTCTTTTATAAGATTAGACCGAGCCACAACACCAGTCCCCTCTGTGTGACACGTAAGCATACAGTTTCACATTTTTTTAAGAGCGTTGGAGGAGTAAATTGAATAGCTAATATTGACTTTTTCTTTTCTTTTCTTTTTTTTTACAAAAATTTCTCATTTTTATACCATTCATCTTATCTATTTTATTTTATTTTATTATTAACAATTTAAAAAACACGTAAAACTTAAAAAGTTTTATATTGTGTGAACCGATCATGTTTTAATAAAAGGTGGAATTTACTTGCACATAATCTAAATCTTTTAATTTTAGAAGAGCGTTTGATGACTAAAATAAATGACTGAAATTAATTTATTTTTTATATAAAATTCTATTAATTTCATACTATTAATATTATTCATCCATTTCACTCGTCAAATAATTTAAAAAATCGTGTAAAATTTAACACAGCACAACTAAATTATAAAATATCGGGAGATGCGAAATCATCTGTAGACATTCTGTTTCTACCAGGGATTTCTGAATTGGTACAGATCATTTGTATATAGTTTATTGATAAATCAAGAACACAAAACATTATTTTTTTTAATAAAATAAAATAAAATAAAAAATTGTATTACCTTCATCGAATTAGATTTCATATAAGTAGGGATTTTGTGTTATAATCTTCATTCCTATTCGCATTCTTGATAACATTTGTGCAAACCTGAAGACATCAAAATAATACTTTTTTCGTCCCACTAATTGTGTCACTTTTTTATTTTAAAATTATCTCAGTTAAATTGTCACTTTAAAAAACTCAACCAACTTTTTTAATATAAATTTATTTTTTATCCTTTTTAATTTTCCATAAAAAACAACCATGTTTGATAAATAGCGATTTGAGCTAATATTAGAGGTTTGAGCTAATATTAGAGGTTTGACCGGTCAAATCCGCTAATTTGGATATTTGGTGAATAGCGGATTGGAGTAGCGGATTAGGGTGAAACCTCTAATTTTAAAAAAGTTGCTAATATGAGCTTTTTGAAATTAGCGGTTTGACATAATAGTTATAAAGACTCTTTTACCCCTAACAATTATCAAAAATCTCTAAACAACCTAAATTTAACTTTTCTTATTTTAATTTTTCACCCTCACACATTTATATTATGACATTTGTAAAGTAATACATTTTGTTTTTTTATTCTCACACATTTATATTTTTATTTAAATTTAATAATTAATTAGATTGTGTTAAAAATAATTATATAAATAATAAATTAATATATAGATCCTTCAAATATGCTTATTATTGTTATATTAAAAAATATTTTTTATAATCTAATTAATATTAATAGATACAAAATATTTTTTTGAACGGTAGATACAAATTATTAATAACTAATAACTATTCAAACAAACATCGAATATACTAATGTCCTTATATGTCATTTTGCTTTTTTAATTAATCAAACAACTATAAGTTATCAGTTAATTTTACCAAACAGTTTTATACAATCCGCTAGTCAAATCAACTATCAGCTATTAGCTAATGTAATCCGCTATCAGTTATCCGCTAATTGTCAAACAATGCCAAAAGTTAATTTTTTAAGGATAAACTTGTCATTTAAATTATTCTACACCATACAACTTTTTCTTCCAAAAATTCTGTAAAAAAAAATTAACATGTAATTCAATTAGTAGGAGAGTGAGACTACTTGAAAATCTATAACGAACAAAAACAGAAAGAAATCAATATTAAAAAGAATTTAGTTAATTAATTAGAATACAATTACATACCTTTTGAAAGAAATCGATGTGCTTGGGTGTTGTGATTTTCTGTATTCTTTGTTTGTAGACAATTTATAGGGGACGCAGAGGTTAGGGTTTTCCATATTGGATTCCTTTTTAAGCCCTAAAATTCCCAAAGTTCAAAATAGGTACCTAAAATTCCATATTGTAGACAATTTTTTCGTCAGAATAAGTACCTAAAATATATTTTGGTCAAAATAGGTATTTAAAGTATTTTTAGGTCGAAATAGGTACTTAAAGTATACATATTTTTTATATAGGTTCCTAAAAATTGTCATGTGACATTAATTAAAAGGATTGTTATCCTATACACTGCCAGTGGAAACTTTTTGTTTCCACAAGCACCTCAATTATAGGGTTTAGGATTTTAGTTTAAAGTTTAGAGTTTAGGGATTTTAGTGTATGGGTTTAGAATTTAAGGTTCATGATTAGAATTTAAGGTTCATGATTAGAATTTAGGGTTAAGCTTTAGGTTTTAGGGTAATATGGGTAGGGATTTAGGTTTTAACCTATAAACGCTAAAGTTTAACCCTAAACCCAAATTTCTATCAACAACCCCTAAATTTAAAACTACTACACTTAAATCACTAAACTTTAAATCCTAAATAGAGTCCCTAACCCCTAAAACTAAGGTGATTGTGTAAAAAAGTTTCTACAAGTGCCTCAATTATATGATTTAGGGTTTAGAGTTTAGGGATTTTAGTGTAGGGGTTTAGAATTTAGGGTTCATTGTTAGAATTTAGGATTTAGGATTATAATTTAGGGTAATATGGGTATGGATTTAGGTTTTAACCATAAACCCTAAATTTTAACCCTAAACCCAAAATTCTATCAACAAGCCCTAAATTCAAGACTACTACACTTAAACCCTAACCTATAAACCTTAAACCCTAAAATCATAAACTCAAAACCCTAAAATCATAAACTCATTAGCATCCAAAATAGATGGATTTGGGGTTTAAACTTTAGGGTTTTCGTGAATTTTTTAGTTTTTGTAAATTTTAGAAATTTAAGTTTTTTTAAATCAATTTTTTAGTTTTTATAATAATATATTATTTTTTTATATTTTTTAATATTATTTGTTTATGAATAAAAGTTTAGGGTTAGGGTTATAGTTTAGGGTTAGGGTTTATGAGTTTAGCGTCTAAGGTTTTTTAGGATTTTGGGCTATTTGAAATTTTCCGAATTTTGAAAATTAGTCTTTTTAGTTTTCATAATGATATATTTATCTAATTTAATATTATTTATAATATAAAAAATATGTGCATATTTTTATTTTATTTATTAATTATATATCAATATATGTATACTAATATATTTCTAATATATTTATATTAGAAATAATATATTTATATTATTTATATGACAAACTGTAGTTTGTAATATATATTATTTGTGCCGGAAATAAATAAAAATGTTAAGTTGACTTAATGGTTAAGAGATTGCCTTTGATTCTAAAGGTTTCAGTTTTAAATTTCATTGAGTGCATAATTTTTCATATTTTCCTCCAACAAAACGATACCCTTTTGGGCAATTTAGTATCAAAATAGCGGCACTAAAACGATATCGTTTTGGTCTAGCATCAAGTCATCACACTGTTAAGAAATTAACGGCGCAATGATATAAACGAGTTAAGAATAAAATTTGATAGTAAATATAGACCAACTAAAATGTTGGTAATATAAACGGGTCACTCCCAATAAATTAGTGGTATAAACGGATAATTTTTTTTTATATTACGGTCGCCTTGGAACATCCATTGCGAACCAGCCTCCTAACCCCCAAAACATTTCTCTGGCTTTAACACCGTTTCAAGTTCAGCTCGCAATTTGCTTTGTAAATCAATTAAGAAATCATAAAGGTTCACCCTTAAGGCTCTGTCAACCCCTCGAAGACGTGCCATTAATTGCTTCTTCTTTTTACTAATATGACCAACAATATAACACCCACATATCGATATAGGTAACCCAATCTAATTCGAGATGTTATATTTAGATCACCGGAGCGATTCACGTTAAAATTTCAGATAAACAGTTTATTAAATTATTTAAAATCATAAAACAAGTTTCGGAATGAAATATAAGTTCAGAAGTCATTCAAACAATGATACATAAATCATGATATAAGTTACAAATACAAATTTAGATTCTGAAATAAAACAAGACGTGACATATATGCCCCATAATTACACAGGTACCGTACTCCACAAGCAATGCTGATGAAACTCCCATACCTATGTCGATAACAACACTCCGTTTAATCTTTTAACCTGCGATGGTAAAACAACATGAGCTTAGAAAATCTCAATAATACAAAACTACCAAATGATGTTGCAAGCGCATGCAGGTATAAGACAACGTATGAAACTGAAATATCGATTATGGCATCAACAAGTTTCCATTACGGTATAGAATCTCGTATTGTGCCATACTTAAAGGTAGCATAGTTGTTCAATACTTGAACTTCTGAATATCAGTCGGACATTCTACAATCCAAAAGAATCAGGAAAGAAAGATATTTTACAGGAATTGAACCAGGGGGTTTGGTGTGTCCCAACAACTGTAGATTGAGAAAGATAGACATAAAATTTTAGACAACAAAAGAATTTTGATAGAGACAAAGGAGGAAGCATGAAAAGAAATTCGGTATCGGCCTAACTACCCTCCAACCAAACTCTAGTATGCAGTTTCTCAAAACTGCATCTATACGGGCGTTAACTTAGGCCCAATGGGTGTAGGTATTGACCTAAGGGGTTACCTTAGGTCCCAAAAGGCGTAAGAGCCTAACAAGAGGCGTAAGAGCCTAACAGGAGGTCTGTACGCACATGTGCTTATCAGAAACTTCTCATGTTATCTAGAAGTACCCCAGTAAAACAATCTTGAAACCTTTATATCAGTAATTAGTAGCAGTATGTCAGGAAACATAGTACATGTCAATGTTTAATTAGTAGAATCGGAGTATCAGAACTCATGAATCGGATATACTTGTATCATACATCAGGAACCAAAGGTCGTATTTTTACTTCAGATAACAGGATCACTTGGGATCAGAATGGATAGACTGGTTTTCAATTAGGGAGATTATTCATGTAAACATGGGACACACTAGATGGTTTTCAAAATTGATAAGCTTGTGTTTAGTTTACACGAGCTTGTGTATCAAAGTATTTTCTATAGTTTTAAGGATAAAATTTTGATACACAAGCTATGTAAAATAATCAAGCTTGCGCTTTTAAACTATAAAACCTAAATCCTAAATTTCTAACCCTAAACTCTAAAAACTAAACCATAATCTCTAAATTATATGTCATAAATTCTAAACACTAAAACCTAAGCCCCTAAACTTTTTTGGTTTAAACACCGACATCTAATTCATTGGCTGACTAATTCGGACCGGATATTGTAGAAACCCATTTGGTTTAAACCTAAACCCCTAAACTAAACCCCCTGTCACACCCCGAAAACCGATCTAGTCGGGATTAGGTTTCGGTGATCAAATACTTTGTACCGGTTATATAATTAGCTCGATCTTGTACCTAATTTGAAACAATAAAAGTTATTCGGGCTAACTGTATCAGTTTATTATTATTAAAATAATAATAATAATAATAACGTGAGTGGGGGACCAACGGCAAATTTCTTCAATTGAAGGGAATTACCGTGAATCCCCAACGTTGGGGATGATTCGGCACAAGGGCCATAAGGGCCTTCCACCACGTGGCACGGGGTGAGAATTATTCCCCAAAAAATTGCCACGGCTCCAAGCCCTCGTGGAGGATGGAGAATGCAATTGGGGCCGGCCAATTTGAGTATATATAGGGGAAATTGTGCGCAGGAAACATAGAAAACTAAGGAACAAAGAAACGATTCACTGATAAAGTAGTAAGCCCGAGTTTTTCGGTTCGATAAATTTGAGTCCTTGCTATCGATTGGCTTAAGGGTTGATAAAGAACAATCGTCATCTCTTCCGAAAGCCAAAAATAAAAACGCTGTTATTCGAGAACTTTAAAAGCATCGGGTTGTCGAGGTAAGTGTAGTTGATCAATTGAATAAATGAAGTAATTGCATTTTAAAAATGTTATTTTAAAAAATAACATAAAATAAGATAAAATAACAGATAAAATAACATATAAAAATAGAAATATTAATAATAATTAATAATTATAATTATAATAAAAAATAATAATTAATAAAAAAAATTGACTTAATTCTTTTTTTCATTGTATTTTTATAGTCTTTTTTTATTCTTTATTCTTTTTTCAACTCTCAACATTTCTATTTCAAATGGATAGGCTCGGTGCCATCCCGTTGCGTTATTCTGTGATTATGTTTGTAATTGTTTAAGGGCTCACGTAGAGCAACTATGTCAAATTCGATTGACAAATCCGGTAAGTGCCTTGCATTACTTTGATATGTGCAAACATGATTATGATATGCTACACGCATGTGATATATGAAATTAATATGAAATGTTACATGATGTGGAGTGAAGGCTCATTTTGATATTTGTTATGATATGACTTGAAAAAAACTTATGGACTATATGAATTTGAGCAATTATGGACATTGGATATAATTGGCATGCCATAGGATTATTGAGCTCGATTATGTAAAGGAGGACTAGGTCCAGGGCTACGGCCTATGTGGGAAAAATAAGGTCGACTGTGTAAGGGATATATCTCCAGAGCTACGGCTCAAGGGCTACGACCCACTCTCTGTTATATGTGTTGGTGTACAGAGGAACCGTGTATCCAATGATACCTAATGTGATACGTGCTTATGAATTGTGCTACGACATTATGATTATGATATGAATATGTGAAATATATATGTGAATATGAAAGCATGAAAATAAGTGAAATAAGCATGAATTGTGTATAGTGTAATATGACTACTTGTATATTTGATTTTCATGCGTTTCATAATATTGATCATCCATTGTACTTGATATAACTACCTCACTAGGATATGTAAGCCTAACATGTGTGTCTCATGCATTTTCAGGACCTTGAGCAATTTCGAGCCTTGATCGTGTTGTTGCAGTTGCAAGTCATGTCTCTGCCATATATGTATGTTATCTTTTGCTATAAACTCCTAGTAAAGTGGCACATGGTCCAACTTGTTTTGTATAAACCTTTCTATGATTGTATGATGACTTGGTAATATGGTTTTGTTGTATGCTTAGATTTGGATAGTTTAAAATGTGCCTAAAATGAGCCTAAGGTGAAAACTTGGTAAATGAATTTTCGAACGCCCTAAAATTTGATGTATCAATAGGAACATAGTTTATAGGTGTACTGGTGAAATTTGGTAAATTTAATTAAGTCACAAAACTGATTTTCGTAAAAGTCTCAAATTGGTTTAATTGACTTAGTAATTCGATAGGTTCTAATAATGAAACCCTTAGATTAATAATTGGAGAGTTTAATTTCAATTGGTAATACGAAATCGGATTAAAATCAATAACTGGTAAAAATTTATAACTTAGTCCCTAAAGTTAAGAAAAGTTTAAAATTGACCCCAACTACGATTAAGTTTAGTAACAAACAAAGTGGACAAGTCTTAAGAATAATCAATATAATACTTATAGTAGGTTTTGAACTTCGAATCTTTTTCTAAATCTTCGATTAGTCTTCCGATAACACCATCCGACCCGGATCTCTACCAGACCGGGAAGGGGGTGTTACACCTCCAACCCCTACAACTAAAAGACTTGTGTCAACAGCTAAACAACCTGCTTATCAAAGTTTTCCCCTGATTTTAAACATAATACATATAGGGTAAAATTTTGATGCACGTGTCGTGTAAACTTTTTTACACAAGTCTGCATATTTACACTATAGAACACAAATCTTAAATTCTAAACTCTAAATAATTAAACCCTAAAATCTAAACTCAATAGCCTAATTTTAAACACTAACCTTAAATTTTAAACCCTAAACTAAACCCCTACAAATAAAAAATTTATGTATCGATTTTTTTATATAAATATACACACTTTTCTAGTAAGATCAATTTAGTTTGTTCTATTTATAACATTAAATATTTTAAACCAAAAAAATTAAAATTAAAATTTGTTAAAAATTTAAAGTTTTATCCTGCTAAATCGACTAATAATTGCTATTATAAATAAAATTTTAATACAAAGGCAAGACAAATTTGATAATATTTTATTAAATGATACCTTTAAATAAAAAATGTAATTCGTCTGGTTGTGCTTTAAATTTTAGATGACAAAATCAATTATTAAATAAATAAATATTATAAAGAAAAAAAACAAAAACAAATCAAGATTTTTAAGTTATGGGTGTGGGCTTAAAAATGTACGTCCTTCTCAGAATGGGTTATAATATAACAAAAAGATTAGTGATTATAAATGTTAATGGATTTTAAATGTGTTTGGTAATATATTTTAATAATAATTGTTTTAATTAACTGCATTTAATCGAGAAAACGTCTATTAAACCTGTGAGGAGATCAGACCCCTCCTGTCCGCCTCTGCCGCAACTGTAGTATCACAGGTGTTTCCTCAATCCAATAACTTGGAGCTTGAGCTAATCTACATTCACGAGCCAGAGTATGCACAATATTGTTTGCCTCCCGACGAACAAAACGGAATGTGATAGCAGAGAAACCCTTTGAGAGCTCCTTTATAGCAAAAATAATTGGTGCAATTATGGATCGATCATGCACAACAGTTAAAGAGTCTCCTTTTATAATAACATTTAAAAAACCCAGGTGCTTAGCAAAGTGGACTTCTTGCTTGCATGCCAATGCTTCCGCCACAAATGCATCAGCCACATTACTGTGAGGTAACGCACGAGCTGCCATAACTAAACCTTCTCTATTCCTCCCTATAACTCCTGTAATAGCAATTGATGTACGATAACTGAAGGCAGAATCAAAGTTAAATTTGATAGTTGAGTAAGGAGGTGCTTTCCAGTGAGCTACATTAGAGGGGCCGGCATGACAATGAGACATACAGATTGCATCTTGTTCACTTCTAAGATCTTCATGAACCAGTTTGTTCCGAGAAAATCAGATAGTCGAATAAATCACCAGCAACAGTCTTTTGTTGCTATTTGAGAGATCACCAAAAAACGCTGCCAGCCAGTTTATCCATGTTTCCCCACCAGAAGTAATACCAGTTGGCAAATGAAAATAATTCACAATCTGACAAACAAACACACAATCCCTCATCAAGTGTTCAACTGTTTCCCCTGGTGATTGGCAGAAAGGGCATACATTGTTCACAGCCAGCATTTGATTCTGCAAATTGTCAAAAGTTGGCAATCCTCCACATGGTAATCTTTAACTTAGAGGCAAATTAATACTCCATATTACAATATAGAAATAAAGATAAAGAATCAAGGGTAATGTGCTGGTCATTTAGCAACAATCTATATCCACTCTTCACCGTGTAACATCCCGATCCATCATATCTCCATACTATCTCATCTGCTAAACCTGTTCTGGATAGGGGAATCGAACATATGAAACTAAATATTTAAATATCAATCTAACGAGTAGTCTTAGTAGAAAAGAGAATAGTATTTTTAAGAGACTCGTGTTATGAATGATAACAGGACGAGACAGATTTTTAACTGTCTTAACCAAAAATTTAAAAGTTATAAATCGACCTGACCCGATTTTGTAGACCAAAAATATAGTTTTAATAAAACAAAACAATGAATTAAAAAAAGCTTTGACATTATTATATAGACTTCCAAACCCGGTTTCCGATTTTGTAGACCAAAAATATAGTTTTAATAAAATAATTTGATATTAGATTATCCAAATCATACCTCAAAGATGATTGGTGATTACGCTGTTTTGTTTTTACTTTAAAACATCGTTAAACTTAAGAATTATTTCGGCAAATATACGTAACAAAATATGTAATTATTGTAGTAATTTTTAAAATAATTACCAATACTTTTAGAGAAAAACTTTGATACACATGCCGTGCAAACTTTAGTTTACTCGTGCCTTTTAATTTTAGGGTTAGAGTTTTAGTTTAGGGTTTATGAGTTTAGGTTGTATGGTTTAGAATTTAAGGTTAGTGTTTAGAATTTAGTGCATAGGGTTTAAGGTTTAGGTTTTATTTTTTTAGGGTTAGGGTTAGGAATTTAGGATTTGGGTTTTTATAGTGTAAATACATAGACTTGTGTAAAATTAATTTTACACAGCGTGTGTATCAAAGTTTTACCCATACTTTTATTGGCATTTTAAATAACATTACCATCCGTTTTAACTTTTTTAAAGAGCTAATTTCACAATTCGTCTCCAAATTATAACTCTTATTTTAAATTAATTTTTAAATTTTAAATGTTTCAATTTCATCTCAAATTATAGTTCTCGTTCTAAATTGGTTCCTAACGTTTTGAATGTTCCAATTTCATTATCAAATTATCGTTTATACCACAACATATTATTACATATTATGCACAAATGTTTGCATGAAAGTTAACAATTTTTATAACGATTTCATTAACATGAGATATGATTAGTATATACAGATAATATATGAAATTAGAATGTTTAAAATTTTGGGTACCAATTTAGAATGAGTCATAATTTGGAGATGAAATGAGAATGTTAAAATTTTTTGGGACCAACTCAAAACATGAATCATAATCCAAGGATGAAATTAAAATATTCAAAAGTTTAAAGATAATTAAAATGAGAGTCATAATTTAGAGACTAATGGTGCAATTAATTATTCTTTTTAATGTCCTATAACTCCCCAAAAAGCATGGCACAAATGTCATTGATTATCACTTAGAAAATAGCAAAATTACTCAAATATTGTTGTCCATTCTTTTCCAACAATATGATCCTTCCAAATTTATTTTTAAAAATATGATTGTTTACTGTAGCAGTCATAAGTCGAACTATTTTTATTCTGTTTTTTAACAATATTTTACTAAAAAATATTAAAAAAAATAATATTACAGTCGTCCTCTATTGATTCATGCAAGTCACATTATAATTTATCTAAATTTATTATTTTAATATAAAAATAAAAATTACTGATTAAAATTGAATTATAATCTATTTGACATTTAACTAGTTAAGGCATCTTTAGAGTGATCTCGTAGTTCGTACGGGGTGAAGACGATCCACACTATTAGAGAAAAAAGAGAAGAATCATATTTGGGTAACTTCCCCCTTGAAAAATAGATTTTTAATTTTATTTTTGTAAAATTGTTTTCGTTTGAAAACTCCAAAACCCCGAAAAGTACTCGATAAACATTAAGCGGTAATTAAAATGGGAAAAATAGTGGTTAATTTGGATTCTCTTCTCGGTATCCTGCAATGGCTTTCCTCGGATCGGATCTAACCAACGAGGTTCGAAGCCACCTTCTCGTTTCATCTTATTTTTTCGGTTTATTTTCTGTTTTTCGTTTGATCACTCTTTGGGATCTGTTTATGATGGAGCGATGTATGTTCTAGCTGGAATTTAGTTTAAATCTGAATAGGTTTGTCTTCCGAAGCATCAGAAAGATCTAAAATCAGATTATGAACTGATTAATTTTCCGTTTCTGTAAAAATCACCGGTTAAATCTCTCGTTCTTGGATTAAGTTTGAGGCATTTTTGAAAATAAATAATATATCATCTTTTTTCCTTTTGTGGATTATGCATTTTTGCTTTAACTATAGGGAATGGAATATGTTTCCTTTCTTTGCCTGGATCATATTCATTGTTTGTACAAATTTCATTTGAAATGTTTATTTTATAGAGAATGTAGTATGTTCCTTATTTGGTTTAAACTCTGGTTTTGAGTTTTGATCAATGAATAAAATATCAGATCGGATTGAATTGATGGGCCGCTGGTTTCTGGTTCAACCGGCGAAAGAGATTTAACAAATAAATGCATTATTTTAATATTGAATAACTGTTAAATACAGTAAATCAGACTGGAGGTTGAATTGGTGGGCTGCTGGGTTTAGGTTCAACTGGCTGAAAGAGATTTAAGCATACGTGCATTGTTTAATGTTGAATAGGTATTAAATATACTGAATATTTTAAAAAAAAAGTCCATTTGGTATAGAACTAGGGGGTAAAGGATTCGAATCCAATAAGTTACAAAAATGAAATTAATAAAAAGGAACTTAAATCTGGTAATTGGTTTTCACTGGTTCAATTGGTTAATGACACTTTTTGAACTGGATAGGCCACTAATTTTCAGTTCAATCAGTCTGATTGATCTGTCTTATCCAATTTATTATTTACTGGTTTTGATGCTTGTTACCTCTCTCTATGGTTACATGTTTAACTTGCTTCTGAATGGTCTGCATACCATGTAATGTAGGTTGGGTTACGATTGCTCCTCTGGCCACTTGGTTCCAACATTGTTACTCGTGCAGCATGGTGTGTTATTGAATCTAATGCTTATCTCTTGGTGTCATGTTCATATGTTTTCTGATTTTTTAAGTTAAAATAAGATAAAATATTGAATGTAAAAGTTGATTGCTCCTGCATCAATGAAATCACCCTTTGTGTATATCCATATAATATCTTTCTCTCTCCGTGTGTGTCTGTCTATGTTGCAGCTGCTCTGTGGGAGTAGTTTTACCTGTATACTCTACATTTAGGGCAATCGAAAGGAACAATCACAATGAGCAGCAAAAGTGGCTAATATATTGGGCAGGTGGGCAAATTGTTATTTTGTTTTTCACTTTTAATTTGCAATCCTCGCCATTTTGTTTAAATCTTAAACTTTAACCGTCTTGCCTTTACTATTTCGTTTTAGCAATTTCTGTCTTCCATATTCTTAAATAAAATTTTACTTGGTTGTTCCTAACACTGCTGCTTCTTGCCAGAATGAGTAAACTTGTTTATCAATTGTTTTATGTAAACTTGAAGCCCACATGTTTCATTGTTAAGATAGTTGGCTTGCTAAACATGATTGTGCACAGCTTCCGTTGACCCCCTCAATATTTTTTAGGATTGGACACCATTTTTGTTAAAAAAAAGGCTTAGTAAGAACGAATGCGACTTTCTTACGTCTTTCCGTTTTAGAACTTGTAAGGAAGAGGGGGCAGCCCATTAAAAAAAATCCATGTAATAAATTAAATGATCTAAATCACACTGGGAAATAAAAATGAAGGTACGAGCTGTAGAAAGAGATTATTAACTAACAATAAGGATAGAGGTAATCATTAGTATTTTGCTGTGGAATAATTCAAGATCTGCTAACAGCATTTTGACTTTTCTTTTTAGCTTGTATTCTTTTTCAAATTTTCTGCCATGTAGAAATGGTGAAGGCTTTGATTTATGTTAATGGTACTAATATTACTTTGAAAGAAAATCTGGTTGCACATGACCCTGTCATTATTGCAGCTTATGGATCTTTCACCCTTGTTGAAACATTCTCTGACAAACTTCTTTCCTGGTAACATTTGACTTCTAGTGTTTTCATTCCTAACTATTTATGATTGTAAACTGTCTAATATTCCTTTATGCATCATCTTACACGACTTCCTATATTACTCTATATTTGTTCCTTCTTTCAGGTTTCCGTACTATTATCACTTCAAGTTTGCATTTCTTGTCTGGCTTCAACTTCCATCTACTGAAGTAAGTCCAAAATCATGTTTGTATATCCATTTCTTTTGATTTTTTTTTCTGTCTCCTCTTTGGATATTCCTACAAGCCACTATATGGTTCTGACTTCTGAGGCATTCATTCTTTTTCGGTTATGATTCACCAAGGTTATGTATTAACTCTGTTTTTTCCCGGACACAAGATGAGTAACATAGAACTTCCATCGTTAAGAACTTCCAATAATAGTTTTTTAGTGGTTTGTTCAAATTAGCTAATGCAAAACCTCCTCCTCTCTCTCTCTCCTTTATCTTATTTTTATTTCTTTTTTTCGGGTGGAGGGGGGGAAGCATTAAAATAAAGCTAAAAGTAATACACTTGTTTCATATTTCGACGGCCATGATTCATGGTATGAAATTGGTGTTAACAGGGGGCTAAGCAAATCTACAAGAACCACCTGCGCCCCAACTTGCTGAAACATCAAGCTAGAGTTGATCAACTTATGGGCTTTGCAAGTGCCGGAATGGTATGTTACCACCCTTTATATTCACTTGGGCTATATTTTGACATGGCTCTTGCTTAGATATCTGCCCTTGGGTCGCCTATTCATATGTCACCCTCCAATTTCTAAACAAGATGTAGATATAGTTGGTTGCACTTCTCCTTATGCAGGTGAGATTCATCGGCATGCACCAAAAAGAGTTTCAAATTTTCCGGGCAATAATGACAAAGATTATAGGATCCGGTGAGCGGGATGCCACTTAAACTGCTAGTTTAGTTGCTTCTTTCCCTACTTTCATCTGTATCATGCTAAAACTTATAGTAGTTACTACGCCAGCAGACTCAAACGTGAGTGGTGGCACGGAACCTGCTGAACCAAGAGAGCTACCTGCAATTGATGGCCCAGCAAGGACGCTCTCAGATTCAGAATCTGATGAGGAAGAGTACTAGTTTCTGTTCCCCAAAGGAGAGACCTGTATGTTCTTAACATCTTTTTTCTCTGGTTAATGTTTATTTTATGCTATAAGTTTATCCTTTAATGTCCTCGAAGAGGTAGAAGCATGAGACATAGGCAGCATCTTATAATAAAAATTGCACCTCAGCTTTTCTCCATCTTTTCTTGTGCAAGCTTATGAGAACCATTAGCTACTAAAACGTATAATGGCGGTAAGTTACGGATAACTTCAATTTTTACAAGTTTTTCAGATTCTTTTTTATAATTTCATAATATTTTCTGAAATTTCAAGATTTTTTGTTTTACATTTTTGAGCTTTCTTATGGCTTTGATTATTTGGGTTTGATGTGGCGTTTTGTACATATACCATGCTTTTATGTATTGTTTATTGCAATCCAAATGTGATCACAATATATAGGGCATAAGGTCAAAAATAACCTCCCAACGTTTGATTTTCATTCAACTTTCACCTGGATGAAAACCGTCAGTCAACAAACGTTGACCATTTGAGGCTGACGTGGCACGTAAGCATGGCATAAAAGGATGATGTGGCAATGATACCAAATCAGCTTGCAAGGGGGCTTGAAACCCAGGTTGTTGAGATTGAAAGACATACCCCAAACCACTAGGCCAAGTCACTTGATTGGGGATATGGTATTGCTGCAACTGCATTTAATGTTTTCAAATTTGAAATTAATAATTAAAATAATCGACGTAGATTCGAGGGGGAGATGATTTTCATCTTGGTCACGTGGCTGTCGATGAGGTGGAGAGGGATGGAGAATTCATCGACCATACAGAGAGGGATGTCACCGCCGCAATGTTTGGCAGTGGAAGGGTTGCGTTCAAAGAGGAACGTCTTGATTCCGCTCGAAGCTAAGGCTTCCGCAGCGGAGGAGCCGGCCGGACCCCACCTATCAAGGCAACCCAGAGTGTCACTATCACGTGTCCTCCTATCGGTAGATTATATTTATAATTTTTTTTGATTTGGAATCATTGTCACGTCACTTGACATGTGACAATGCTATGTCAGCCTCAAACGGTCAATGCCTATTAACTGACGATTTCTGAGGGTAAAAGTTGAATGAAAATCAAACGTTAGGTGCTTGTTTACACTAAAAAAAAGAATAGGTAGTGAATTGATCAAATGATAGAACGTTGGGGTTGTTTTTGACCTTATGCCATTTAAATTTTATTATAAGCATTTATAATGCTATGGTAATTAGTTTCAATTTAAACTGTTTTTATAATTATATACAATACAAATATTTCTTTATATTTTTCATATGTGATATATAAAGAAAAATTGAGTAAAAATGCATTTACTCTAAAACTCTTTTATGTTTTTGACGTTCTTAGCATTCTTTTTTTGTTCTTGAGTTGCCTTCCTTTTTCGATGGTTTATAAATATTTATAAATTTTGAATTTTTTATACTTATAACTTTTGATATTTTTAATTTTAATGTTTTTACTTGAAATTTTAATTTATTATGTTTTTATTTTTTAATATTTTATGAATATTTAAATATTAATATTTTTTAGTTTAAAGATTAATTAAGTTATCAAACTTTTAATTAAAATCAATCATACCCCTAAATTCGATAAAAAACAATTATGCTTTCAAATTCGGTTAAAATAATTAATTTAGTCTTTCTATATCATGTCATCATCCCACGTGTATTACCACGTCAGCATCATGGACCACCACAAGTTCTACATGCCTAGTCATAGAAACGAAAAATGGCTTGTGACACAACAGAGAAATCTCCAAAGAAAATAGTGGTAATCAAGTAGAATCCACAAGTTCAGCATGCCTAGTTACATAATCTACAAGCACATATCTTTGTACATGAATCTTTGTTAATAAAATGACATGTGGTGCGTTCTAATTAGCCTATAAGAATCTTTTTAACATAGTCTAATGATTTTTAGTTAAGGGGCACAACGTTCCAAAAAATACTTTAGGGGCTTGTTCGAGAAAAAGTGTATAGTGTAGGTGGCAAATGGGCCTTTAAACCATTTATTTATTTTGATATTTAATTTTATTAACTAAAGATCAAATCATGAATAAACATGTAAACAAATGTGTGTGTGAACATATAAACGAACATGTTGATAATATATAAACGAACACATGTGCGAACATAAAAATGAACATGTTCGCGAGCGCTAAACAAACTAACACAAATTCCAATCGAACGTAAATACATTAAGAAATGAACAAACGAACACAAACACAAATACATCCTTGTTCGTTGTTCGTTCAAACTCGATTCATATATACTCCTACCACCTCTCTTTCAAAGGTGGCACACGCAGTAAGTTCATAAGTTGTAAAATTAATATCAACGCAACATTAAAAAAAATAAACTATATTAGTAGTCATTGAACTTTTATTTTTTTACTTTGATTATTAAAATCAATTTTTTTACGATGATTAAATTTTAATTTGCTTTCAGTACAATCATCAAACTTTTAATCCTCTTTTATTACAGTTACTATCATTAAAATTACTGACGTGTCATGTTAAAGCTTATTCTTTAAAATGAACCTTAATTTTTTAAATTTACAAGTCATCGAAGCAAAATTTTCGATGAATTGAGCTGTACTAGTTAATTCCAACGATGAGAAAGATCGGTTTGTCTATAAGATCAATATAGTTTGCTTTCAAGTTGTATTGATGATTAACAATAATATATCCAAAAGTTTTAATTTTGATTGAAAATTTTAGTTTTAATTCACCATTATTAACCGAACTTCAAATTAAACTATGTTATTATTCTAACAAAACAAATCTTATCCACTGTTGGGATTAACCGACGACGATTATGTTTATAAAAAATTTAGCTTTGACGGAGGGTGTGAATTTAAAAAACTAAAGGTTCTTTTTGGAAAAGAAAACACTAATACACCATGTTGGCATTTCTTAACGAAAGTTAAAAGAAGTAAATAAAAAATTCAATGATTTTGATGAAAAGGTTTTTGATTTTTGAGATCAAAGTAAAAGCGCTTTAAAGGTTTGGTGACTAACAGTGTAGTTTATCTTAAAAAATAATGTTATATAATTATTATTTTTTTTGTTTTTAGTCAAATAGAATTTCCCTTATCTCTCAGCTAGCTAACACAGTACCCAACGAAACTCCAACTCCTGAAATCAGCAGCCCAGTTTTCTTTCTGGGATTTCATCAATCCAATCAAAGAAAAAGCGCGAAACTTACCTAAAGTTTTCAACCAAAAGAAAGTCTCTTTCTCGTTAGATGAAATATCTTGTTTTTATAAAGTTACCAGCGTTAACTAAATATTATTATTTTTACTTAAACTCATTTGAGTTTAAATAATTAAATATATAAAATAAAATTTCAATACTTACGAGTAAAATATAGTATCTCTCAGAGGTGGTAAACGGGTCGTTCGAGTTCGATTCGAGTTATTTTGGGTTTGACTACACTCGATTTCGGTTTTGGTCTATGGTGATTCGGGCCATGTCTGGTTGGTTAATTTCAACTTGGGTCAATAGGAGATCAGCGGTTTCAGTAGGGTTTTTAGGTCGGGTCAGTTTTTTACACCCCTAAATATGGTTTTTTGGTGAGCTTTGCATTAGTTCACATCACATCTTTCCTTATTTCTTTTAATATCTTTTATTTATTTAGGGTTGTCTTTAGTTCGGGTGAAATAAGTTCTGTTGAAAATTAGTTCGAGTTCATTTCGATTAAACTAAAGTTTGGGCCAGTTTTGATTTCGCCTCGATTTATTTCGAGTTTCGGATCAAATTCAATCATCATGTTCAGGTCAATATCAGGTCTTAAGTTAGAAAAATTGGTTCGGGTCTCGAGTTTCTGGTCAAGTTTGCCAATAATCCATTAAATTATAAGTTTTTAGATTGATTTTTCTAATGAAATTTGTTACTACAAAACCTCAACAATTAATAATTTTGCAGATAAAAGTACCATAAATGAATACACAATTGAATAAGGGTTAAGCTGTGTAATAAAAATTTACATAACCCTTCATATTTAAATTGTAAAATTTAAAACTTAAATTTCTAACCCTAACAACCTAAATTATAACCTTAAACCATGAATTCTACACCATATAACTTAAACCCCTAAACTCTAAACTCTAAATTATAACCTTAAACCATAAATTCTACACCTTATAACCTATAAACCTTAAAATTAAAAGGAGTTTACACAAACTTATATATCAAAATATTTTCCTTAGATATTAGTATAACTAAGAGTAAACTACATAAATAGTCATCGAACTTTTAGGGTACTTTTTATTTTAGTTATCAAACTTTTAAAACATATGTTATAGTTACCGAACTTTTAGTATAACTAAAAGTACAACTAAGAGCAAACTACACCATTCATTGCACAACTTATGTTATAGTTATCGAACTTTTAATTACCGAACTTTTAAAATATTTTCCTGAGATATTAGTATAACTAAGAGTAAACTACATAAATAGTCATCGAATTTTTAGGGTACTTTTTATTATGGTTATCAATCTTTTAAAACTTATGTTATAGTTATTGAACTTTTAGTTCGCATTCAATATGGTCCCTTCCGTTAAACGCTGCTGACGTTGCACGCTAGTTTTCATTTTCCTGAACAAAATAATGGGTAAACTACACCATTCATCGCACAACTCTCTTCTCACTTTTATTTTAGACACTAAAGTTTAAAAAATTTCAATTTAATAACTCAACTTTTGAATTGTTCCTATTTTGATCACCCTGAGATGGCATGATTTTTTATTAATATTTTCACATGACATATTTTATTAATGCCATGTCAAACTTAAATTAAAAATAAAAATTTTAAACCCTAAACCCTAATCTACAAACCCTAATCCTCAAATAAGATCGCTATCCCACATCTCCCTTTCTACCTCTTTCTCTCTCAAGAAAGCCGTTCACCAGAAATCTCATTAAAATATGTCAACTGCTTATTTCTTTGACGACCTTTCGAAGGATCCGATCACGATGAATAACAACGAACTTTTCAGAATCAAGCTTCAAGAGATCCTGTTTCCCTTTGAATTGAAAAAGTATATCTTAGGTTCTCTTAAACTTGTCCAACAAGTCCAATAATTATGTGGTTTTGAAGATCAAAATGAAAAATCAAAGAAGTACCTATCTCATTTTAGAGTGACTAAAATGGGATCAGGGTTAAGATTATGATTAATTTTTTTCACTAAACTTTTCCAAAAAGATCGATAATTATGTAGATCAGGGATCGAGGTTGAAATTAAAATTCAATTTTTTTATTTTTTAAAATTTAAATTTAACATGTCGTTAAAAAATAAAATATGTCCTGTCATATTTACACTGAAAGTGTGTCAAATAATAACACATTAGTATAAGACTTAATTTTGTAAAAATGCAATATAAAAAATTAAATATGAAATTTTAGAACGTTTGAAACTAAATTTAATGTTTATTTTGTAGTGGGCCGGTTCTATTTTGATGCGGTAAAGAAAATTGTTTTGGGTTAAATTGGAAAATGGGGTTTTTTATTCATTTTATCCCAATGTAATTAGTCATACTTGGCCCAAAACCAAAAATCAAAAAGTTTATATATCATGCAATGAACGTGGATCAATCACGTGACTGTCAAATCTTCAATCTAATGCTCTCACAACTAAGCTTAGAAGTTAAGGTGTCGATACCAATCTTTCGATCTTACCCAAGAAAAGAAACTCAACTAAGCAAAGCGATACAAACACTAAGCCCTAAGCTATTAATTGTTTCAGCTGATTATTTAAGTTCGGGTTGGGTTAGGTCTGGTTCGGTTTTGATTCGGGTCTATGGTAATTTTGGTTTGGATATCAGGTTAGGACGTTGGGTCGGTTGACTTCGGTTCGGGTCAATATTGAGTTAATAGGAGATCAATCGGTTTTAGTCAGGTTTTCAGGCCGAGTTAGGTTTTTTCACCCTATATATGACTTTATTAGCATGTATATTTGACTTTTTGTTTAGTTGTGCAACAGTTCCCTTCTCATCTTTATTTATTTACTTTAATATATTTCTTTATTTCGGGTTGTCTTCGTTCGGGTTGCTTTCGATTCGGTTAAAAATCAGTTCGGTTACATTTTCGGTTCAACTGAAATTCGGTTCGATTCAGTTTATTTTGGGTTACGAATCAAATTCGGATTGTCATGTTTGGGTCGATTTCGGATCTCAGTTTGAGTAAATCGGTTCGGTTCTTGGGTCTCGAGTCAAGTTTGCCATGTGCTTGCCTTTCTATTTAATAGGTTGTCTACCAATAATTAAAGGCATAATGTCAAAAAATGCCTCTAACGTTTGACTGAATAGTTATTTTGGCATCTATTCTTTTTTTGAAGCGATTTAACCCTCAACATTTATTTTCTATCAAAATGACCCCTCTGTGAATGAAAATTGTTTGTCAACTGACGATAAACAACTTGAAATGACTTGGCAGAATGACACGCCAGAAGAAAAAATATTTTAAATTTCATACAATTTTATAAAATTATTTTTTGACTGGTGTGTCATTCTGTAAAGTCAACATATTTAAGTATATGAGCGTGCACTGCCATGTAGGTTTGTCACGTCATTTCAAGCCATTTAACGTTAGCTGACTAAAAGTTTTCATCCGTAGAGAGACCATTTTGACAAAAAATAAAACGTTATGAGTTAAATTGTTTCAAAAAAGAATATAAGCCAAAATAATTATTCAATCAAACGTTAGATGTATTTTTTTTGACATTATGCCATAATTAAATTATATTTCTCTATCAAAAGTAAGTCGCTCATAAATACCAAGAAAACAAGATACATAGGTTGAGGGAAAAAAATCAAGATTGGACTGTTGAATTACAACCCTATTAATTAGTTAAAGATTTTCATTTTTCTAGTGCTTTGAAAATCCATTGCCATCATTTGAAACTTCTTCTGCTCTCTATGTTCCCACTTTCATCCATTGTTAACAGACATGAACTTGCAGGGTTATCTTCGGTCAGTGTATGTGTGTACTGTTTCGAGGAACGTTTGATCAATTTGGCTCGATTGAATTGTGGTGTTCAACGCAGCTCAATTGGTTCATGCTCGAAAATCATCTCCGATCATCGAACTTCACGCGGCAATGGCGTCATTGATCGTGTCTCGTTCTTGGTAGAGAACAAAAACAAGCAAGTTCCAAATCCATGTAAATCAGAAGATTTGTTTCGTGAAACAATAGTAGTCGAGGATAGAGTTAGGATCAAATATTGGGAGGGACAAAAAGTTTATTAGACTTTTAAATCTAAAATTTGAGAAGGGCAAAAGCTTAATTTAATTAATATTTAAATAAAAGAACCTAAAATACTATTATGCCAAAAAATTTGGGAGGGACAACAACCTCTCCACACTATATATGACTCCGTTTCTATGGTAGCTACGCTAAGATGAAGAAAAAGAATGAGTTATGAAGCAATAGTAGCAAATGTGTAAGTAATGAGGACCTAATATGTAATTATGCAAATGCGTAAGTAATGAGGACCTAAAATGTGTTATAGAGTGGATTGCAAGCAATGTGGAACGACAAAGCACGAGGGAGGGAAAACGCTGTATGTGCTGATCATGGCATGTCGTACGTTGTTGCCACCACCTCCATTTGATATCAAAAATTCATTTTAATCCATCTACTATTAAAAGGTATTTTTTAGTTCCATATGTTTAAAAAGTGAATATTTTAGTACAAAATGTTAAATATACCGTTAGTTCAACTAAAATTTAGGTTAAAGTACCTTTGAGGACTTAGGTTCCTATCAATTTATAAATTCAGCAAATCATACTAAAAACAAATAAATTCAGTCTATATATATTTTGAAAGTGAATATTTTTTAATAATTTAAATTTAAATCCATTTATTTAATAAGTATATCATCATAAGACCCAGATCTAAGCATTTTTGTATGCAATGTGAGTTTGAGTTTATTAAGTGTTAAAAATGAACATATATTACCAACAAGTGTTGGGTGCATTGGTAAGGCACATTGCACTCCTCCAAGGAGAAGACATGAGTTCAAATCTTGGAGACGACATTGTTGGTAGGGGCAGCATCGCACCCCGAACATGGACAGTAAAACATATATACATATTATCAAAAAAACATATACTATCATGAGAACGAATCAAGAATGCTAAAAAAGAGCTACTTTAAATCAATTAGGTCTTTCTATGGATCTAATCGTAAATGTGAGCATTAGATGTCAAATTAGGTCTCACATTCAATGTAATTAAAAAACATGGACAAAATATTAATCATGTGTGCACATATTGTATGCATAGTTTGATCCTGATATGTTAAAATATAGACCATGTCATTAAAATTTAAGAGGATTTAAACTATCCATGTAAAAGATAAACACATATTTTGAAATTAAACATATTCCACATTATATCTGAATTTAATATTTATCGTCTAAACTAATGGAATTAGTTAATCATAATTGAACCATATTTAATGAAAAATCAAGTTATTATCAATGAGGTTGGTTCAAGTGGTAAATAATTTGGTATCGCTTAAGCGGGTCTCGAGTTTGAGATCTTGTGTATATAAAAAAATTTTGCCGGAAGACTCATCGATCGATTTGGATTATTCATGACAAAGCATGAAGAACCGGGAGCACAACAAAATAAATCTAATTACTAATTTTTAATTTTTTCCATGTGAAATTACCAACTTTTATAGGGCCCAAAAGCCTTAGAAATCTCCACTTTCTCCACATCATCTCCCCACGAACCAACATTATCTTTTATCCCATTTACGTTGCTCTCTGTATTTCATTCCACCAATAGGATCACCCCTTATCCTATCATCTTATCTTACACTCAAATATTTCCCACAAATATAAGTTTCCCCACACAAATACAGAAAAAAAGGTTTTTTTTTTCCTGCAAAAATTTGAACAATGGCAGCCTCGCTACAAGCAGCAGCAACCCTAATGCAACCGGTCAAGGTCGGTGTTCCATCTAGGACTAGCGTGCTGCAGCTCAGGTCCTCCCCCAGCGTTTCTAAGACCTTTGGTTTGGAGCTTGCTGGTGCTAGGCTGACTTGCTCTTTGCAAGCTGACTTCAAAGACTTGGCTCAAAAGTGTGTTGATGCTACCAAGATTGCTGGTTTCGCTCTTGCTACTTCTGCTCTTGTTGTCTCGGTATAGTGCTTTTTTGATTTCGGTTTGTTTCGGTTTTCGGTTTATTTCATATTGTAACCAGTGAATTGATCAATTATTTTGCATGTGAACTAATTTTCCAAGTATGATCAATTATTTCGTTCTTGCTATATTCGATGCTCGCATTTGAATCCAAGAATTATAGTATGTTATTATTAATTAGTTAGCTTAATTCTATGACAAATTTTGGACGTACACTAGGGATAATTAGAACCATTGTTTTTGAAGGGAGCAAGTGCTGAAGGAGTTCCAAAGAGGCTAACCTATGATGAAATCCAAAGCAAAACATACATGGAAGTAAAGGGAACTGGAACTGCTAACCAGTGCCCCACCATCGACGGCGGTGTCGACTCATTCGCCTTCAAACCAGGCAAATACTATGCCAAGAAATTTTGCTTAGAACCCACTTCTTTCACTGTCAAAGCTGAGGGTGTTAGCAAGAATGCCCCTCCAGAGTTCCAGAACACTAAGCTGATGACCCGTTTAACCTACACCCTTGACGAAATCGAGGGTCCTTTTGAAGTCTCTACCGATGGCACTGTCAAATTCGAGGAGAAAGATGGAATCGACTACGCTGCCGTTACAGTTCAGCTCCCTGGTGGGGAACGTGTGCCATTCCTTTTCACCATCAAGCAATTGGTTGCATCAGGCAAACCCGAGAGCTTCAGCGGAGACTTCCTCGTACCGTCCTACCGTGGTTCATCTTTCTTGGACCCAAAAGGAAGGGGTGGTTCAACCGGTTACGACAACGCCGTCGCCTTGCCTGCAGGAGGGAGAGGAGATGAGGAAGAGCTAGCTAAGGAGAACAACAAGAGTGCCGCGAGTTCATCGGGGAAAATAACATTGAGTGTTACAAAAAGCAAGCCCGAGACAGGTGAAGTGATTGGTGTGTTTGAGAGCCTTCAGCCATCGGACACTGACTTGGGAGCCAAGACTCCAAAGGATGTGAAGATCACTGGTATCTGGTATGCTCAGCTCGACTCATAGAGTGATTATAAATGTGCGTTTGTTGTTTGTAATTTGAGGCCCCATGTTCGCTAAAATTTCCTGTAATCCAATGAGAAGCACAATGGGATTGTTATGTTTTGTTTATTGGCTTCCTCTAGTAACGTTTTTAATTATGTTTGACATGTCTTTCCGTTTTGGACAAGTATTTTTCCATGTAAGAATAGTGTCTATATTGAACATATGTCCGATCGACACTTGAACAATTCTCGTAATAGAAGTATTACGTATCAAAGTTCCATGTGAACCTTTCTTCACAAATACATGGAACCAAAAGAGAACTATGTTCTTGCTTTATTTATTTTTTTCAGATGTACAAGGTAGGCTCTTGAACTTTGTCATTTTTATTAGTCCTTATTGTCGAGGGTAAATTACACCACATGTCACTTAATTATAAGTTTCGTAGCAAATATGTCTCTTTTCTTTTAAGAGTGACAATTCACTCACTCAAGAATAGGTTTAGGAACAAGCATGCCTCTCGATTAAAATTTTGTGACAAACAAGCCACTCTGTCATAAAACAAGGACTTGGTATAATAACAATTTTAATTCCCGAAACCTATGCATTATACTAATTTGGTCATAATTCGAAATAAGTTAATAAACTTGACCCTTCATATTTAAAAATTCTATTAGTGAAGTGAATGTATCTGTTAACATACAACATTAAGATCATAATGAGTCTATTCTATTTGTTCGTCAAATGTCTAGTAGTGAAGTGATTGTGTTTGTCGAGCTATCACATCTGTTGATTATTAAATTGATGGACAACAGCATGAAGCGTGGTAATCAGAGGGTGTGTCAGGATAGTGCAATGTCGAAATTTTTAAATATGAAGGGTTGAATTTATTGAATTATTTTGAATTATGATCAAATTAATAGAATGTAAACGTTTTGAGAACTAGAATTATTATTATACCAAACTGTTGTTCCAATTGTAACAACAAAATATTTATTACTAAACTTATAATTAAATGATCTTTGGTATATTTTATCCTTATATTTTTATATAGAAAAATCCATTCAATACAGTAGAAGTTAGGATGTAATCGTGGTTTTCATATTGCTCATTTATATGCCCAAACGCTATAAAATTAAATTCTAAGCTCTAACCATAAACTTTAAACCATAAACCTTAAAAAAATACACAATACCATAAGTTCCCTAAACCCTAATCTTAAACTTTACACATAATTTTTTAGAGCGAGGACATAAATAAGTGCAACGAAAAGGGCATATGATTAGGGATGGGCACGGGGCGGGTCAAGTTTTTGGCTCACCCGAACCCGACCTAAAAATAAATACACTAAACCCAAACCGACCCGACCTATAGAAAAAATAATTTTAAGGATCTAATTGAAAAAAATAATTTTAGGGGACTTAATCATAAAAATTTATAATTTTAAGGACTAAAGTGCAAATAAAAATTCAATTTTAAGGACCTAATTATATATATATATAAAGAGGGGTATTATTATAAATATCCCTAAAAATATAAGAAAATTTACATAATTAATCCCGGGTCGGGTCGGGTCAGATTTTTTCTACCCTAAACCCGAACCCGACTTCACCCTTAACAAAACTCGACCCGAACTCGATTTTTTTCATTAAAATATCCGACCCGATCGGTGAAAACTTATACTACTTCTAAAATTTAATGAAATATTTTAGTTATTATTTCAATTGATCGAATTTAAAAAATTCAACTTAAATTATGGAGTATAAAAAATTATCAAATAAAATTAGGGTAAACTACTTAAATGACCACCATACTTTTAATAAAGTTGCGATTTGACCACATTACTTTTTTCTAAGCAATTAAACCACCAAATTATTTAAATAGTATCAATGTGATCACCAGCTGTTAGAGGTTAGCGGTAGGGTGATGTGGTAGTTAAAAATATGGGTGTAATTACACATTTGGTCCTTTCTATTTACACATTCTTTCAATTTAGTCCTAATTTTAATTTAATAAAATAAACTAAACATTCAATTAGACCATGACACGTGTCAGCACCTCATTGGACGAATTTAATTATTTATATTTGATTTAATAAATTTATTTTCTCCTCCAATTAGCTGGCAACACGTGTCACTACCTGCTTAGAGAAGCAAAACAAAATAACTCAATCCTACGCTAGGCAAGAATCAAACCCGAGTAAGGTGGCATTAAAGGCCAACGCCACTGCACCAAGCCCAATTTCATGCTATAATTCACTAACTTTAATAAATGTGTTATTGTTGTTTACATTATTTTTTTTCTAATTTCACATATATAGTCATCAAATTATTTTTGTTTAATTAATTTCAATTAAATTATTATATATATTAAATTATATTTAAAAATAAAATTTTAAATTATAATAAAAATTTTAAATTTTTATTATATGTGTTATTGTTTAGATTCGTTAAATAATTTTTTAATAAAATTTTAAAATTTTGATTTTTAATATAATAATTTAGATTCGTTAAATAAATTTTTAATAAAAATTTAAAATTTTTATTTTTTAATATAATTAATTTTTAATTAAATTATTATATTAAAAAATTAAAATTTATTATAAACTTATTTAACGAATCTAAATAATAACACATATAATAAAAATTTAAAATTTTTATTATAATTTAAAATTTTATTTTTTAAAATATAATTTAACATATATAATAATTTAATTGAGATTTTTTTTTAATTAAACTAAAATAATAATTCGATGATTATATATGTGAAATTAGAAAAAATTAATGTAAAAAACAATAACACATATATTAAAGTTAGTGAATTATAGCATGAACTTAGGCTTGGTGTAGTGGCAACTGCCTTTAACGCCACCTTACCCAGGTTTGATTCTTGCTCAGTGCAGGATTGAGTTATTTTATTTTTCTCCTCCAATTAGGTGGTGACACATGTCATAGTCTAATTGAATGTTTAGTCTATTTTATTAAATTAAAATTAGGACCAAATTGAAAGAATGTGTAAATAGCAATGACCAAAAGTATGATTATACCCTTATTTTTTTAACTGTCACGTCACCCTGCCTTAACCTCTAACGGCTGGTGGTCACATTAATACCATTTAAATAATTTGGTGGTTTAATTGCTTCGAAAAAAATAATATGGTCAAATCTCAACTTTATCAAAAGTATGATGGTCATTTAAGTAGTTTACCCATAAAATTACCAAACACTGAGTGATGAGTGTGATTTGGATTTTGCCTGTTCAACCATGAGCTGACATTAAACAGTGAGTAAGGGGTGGTGAGTAAAACTCGGCTCGAAATTTTTTAAACTCGATTTGAAAATTTTTAAATAAAGTTTAAGTTGTAAAATAGAAATTCGAATAATTTAAATAATTCAAAATTTTAATAATTAGTAGATTGATTTTTAAGTTCGAGTCGACTCCATCAATTTTTCATAATACATACATATATATGTATATGAAAAAATATATGCAACATATGAAAAAATATAAAGAAATCTATATGCATATCTTATATAATTAGAGAAAGTCGTTTAATTTGAAATCAATCTATACTATAATATTTGTATAGGAATTCGAAAACTTGAATCGAATTAATTTTAAATAAAATTTGAACTGTAAAATGTAACGCGCCAACTTGAATAACTTAAAATTTTTATACTTGTCTCGACTCGATCGAGCACTCAACCCTAATAAGGACAACCAACCAAAATTCACATGGCCCCAAAACAACTTCCTCCACATCATCCCCTTATGGAACCCACACTATCTTTGAAGCCAGAGCCCCACTACATTTACTGCACCAATATAAATCCTTCCCTTATCCTATCCCTTTATCTTACACCAAAATAATTGCCCCAAATATAAAGTTTCTTCAAAACAGCACAGAAAATATCCCCATCCTATCCACTTATCTGATATCAAAACACTTGCCACACAAATACAGAAAAAGGGTTAATTTTCTTTTTGCAAAGAAAAATGAACTATGGCAGCCCCACTACAAGCAGCAGCAGCAACTCTTGTGCAATCGGCCAAAGTCCCGTTATAATCACTAATTTTATCCGAGTTTTAAAACCAATTTAATTGTTGCGGTTATAAGTGTTAATATTAATATCGGTATTATTATTAGTGTTATTACCCTTATTACCTATTATTATTATTATTATTATTAGGATTATCATCTATTACTATTATTATTATTACTATTACTATGATGATATGAAAGTTAAAATCCAAGAAATACTTAATAGAAATAAGGTGGCCCACGTTTTTCTTTTCTTTTCATTATTATTTTATTTTATTTTTATGTAATTTTTATTTTTTCAAATAAAAATGAACAGAGGTTTTTGTAAACTCATATGACATGGTCGTGGGGTGAAAATTTCAAATGCAAAACTACAACAGTGAACCGTGAAGATGAACAAAAAAAATGGAAGGGGAATTAAGGGGCATTTTGGACCTTCCATACCAAAACATTAATTAGCCGCCGTTCTACCTTCCCCCAAGCTTGCAGCCCCAAAACTGAGCCATTCGTCCCTAACCAATGACCGATTCATGGCTGCCCCTCTAGTGGTCAACGTTGACAACGACTCTGAGTCGCCGTCACAGCATCGTCGTGCTCGCTGTCAAATGCCGGCAACATCTCCACCACACAAACTCACGTCGCCTGTAGTTCGTCGTGGTCACCGGCGACAGCCACGCGACACCTTTGAACTGGACCCAATGCCCACTGTCGAAAACACATTTTTTTGTGCCGATAAGTGGTGAATCGAATTTTGTTACACCGTTACTAATGTACCATCCACATTTTTCAAGGAATTTCAGTGTCGGCCCGTCTTCCGACAACCTTTCCGAGAAGCCGAACCAACCAAGGTGGCATGGCCAAGCAATCATCACACTAAACAACTCCTATTGTCGTCTTTTATTTTCGGCTGACATTCTCACGCCACCAGACAGTCGACCGCCGATATACATGGGGAGTATTTTGCCCATTTCTCTTTTGCTTTATTTTGTTTCTTCGTATTGGGGCAATACGTTTAAGTAGGGGGGAATTGAATTTTGCCTTGCTTATTCATAATTGTTTGAGAGCCTGTTTTGATGATTATGACCGTCCCTTGTCTAAACCGACTTAGGAGTTTCATTTTAATCCTTTAGTGCCATGCTTGAGTTGATTTAGTTATTCATGTATAAGCTAATTTAGGTTGATTAGATGAATTTGATGAATGCTTTTAACTTAGTGATACAATTTTCAGCTTTGCTTAAATATGAGTTTAATTTTGTACCGCTAATTTTTGTTTGACACTATGTTACTTAATAGTGAGATGATTGTGAGTGGTAGATTGAGAATGTGACCGGATTGGAGGCAGGGGCGAGGTGCTTGAGTTGTCATCTCGTTTCGAGTACAAAGATCCAAGTGACAAGCTGATGCTGATGTACAAAGGTAAAAAATGATGAAAAAAGAAAGAAAGAAAAGGTGAAAAAAAAAGAGAAAGAGAGAGAGACACACAAAAGGGGAGGAGAAAGAGAATTCCACCAATCAATGCATTGTGAGTGGTAACTCAGGAATGTGATCGAATTATGAGAGGATTAGAATGACGAGCCGATGTTATAGAGTTCAGAAGAAAAAAAAGAGGAAAATAAAACTCACACTCCGACAATCGTCCACCACAAAGAAGAAGGCTAGTATTAGTTTAATGATGTCTCGACCCCAAAATGAACAAACAAAAATTTTGCATAATTGATTGTTGTTCATTCGGTTGATTGTTTTTGTTGATTCATTTTTATTACCCTTATGTGATTATCTTGTTTAACTATTCTGATGCAAGCATGCTTTTAGGATTTGAGTAAAAACTTTTGAGTAAATTTTGAATAAGTGACGAGAGTAAAAATTAAAATATGCTTGAGGACAAGCATTGAATAAGTGAAGGGAAATTTGATAAGCGTAAAATATTACGTATTTTTAGTGTTAATTATTCTTCGTTTTTCACTTGGATACTATTGATTCATCTCTTTTTGGGCTTGTTTCGGTTAGAAGCTTCATTAGACTATGTCAGCCCAAAACCAACAAATGAAAGCAGAATCTATATATTCACTAGATGTCATGACATGAGTTAGGGGCATGACCCGAGGCACGATGCAGTCTGAATCTGATGCAGCTTATTTCGGCGGTACAATTAGCAGATTCTAAAAGGCAGATTGACATTATCTCAATGTCAAAATTTAAAATTATCTTAAGGATAAAAGCTTGGGAGATAAATATAAAATTATCTAGAAGATAAAGCAAAATTCAACAAGAGCCACATGTTTCAATTAATTCTCTTTATCTTTTGTGATAAATTCTTGGTTTAAATTTAGTCCACTAGTTTAAAATATTTATCTCTTGTTTTATCTTTTATTTAGGGTTTTGAGTTATATTATTTTGTTAGGATTCTCTAGTATAAATACCCTCTGGGTTCAACATTTAAAAACATACTGGATTTTGTAATTCCTTGGTTATTTTTATAGAGGTTATTTTTATAGAGGTTCTTCTTTTCATTTTTTTTACTTGCTTCTTTATTTATTTTCCCATATCAAAATGCTAAGCATGATCCAGTCCATGTTTAGCTAAACTTTCACTTAGCTTAAAAGTTTTGCGGTAGCTCAATTCTAATCGTGAGAAGCCTAAGGTTAAACCACTATAACTGAATTCATTATTACAATTTACTGCTATTTTATTTTTATTTAATTATCACTTCTAAACTTCTATTTTTGTTTCGCAGTTTCATCAAGGTTAAAACAAAGAAGCGACATTGAAATTTCCTTAGTTCATGTGGATAGACTCTACTTCTCTATAATACCTTTTAATATTTAATTGAGAACATAAATTTTTATTTGACAATTTCGGCACTTATCAGATTCTCTGCCTAAAAAATATATTTTTGTTCATAAACAAAATGAGTTATACTTTTATGAAGTTAAGTTCTGAGCACAACTTTTTTTACTGTTGTTATTGATGAAAAATGCTCGAACTGTTACGATAGAGGTTCCTCGAGGTAGGAGTAATATTCATATATATAAATGTGCAGATAATGCTTGAGGCTAAGTTTGAAAATGGTGATGTCGATCCAGAGTTGAAAATCAAATTGGATTAGATGTTTTAGGTATTAAATTTCGCGCACACATTTCGTTTACAGTGGATGAACGAAACAATGAGGAATGGAATGACGAATTTGATTTGAAATTTTGGGATTAAATGGGTTAGGGTTATTTGAAATTGGAGTTGTTAATTCTTAAAAAAATTAATTTAATTTTCAAAAAAAATATTATTATGAACGATGTGTTTTTTATTGATCACATTTTATTCAATTATTTTATTGTCAGGTCATGCTCACTTTGCAGCTTTAAACGGTTAAGATAGTAATTTTAATGGGACAAGTCAATAATTTTAACGGAATTAACGGTCAACAATTAATTTTGTTAGTTAAAGGGGTACATTGATGAAAATTTATAGTTTAAGGACTTAATTGAGTACAAAAATAGTTTGAGAGCTTAATTAATTTTTTATAAAAAAAATTTGAGCTTTTAATACCCTTAAGCCTTTTAAAAATTAATCACGAAAGAATAACAATTTAAAAAATAATTATATCAACAGGGTTAAATTAATTTATTTAAAAAGATTTGTCAATTTTTATACATAACTTATCCATTATTTTTGTTCAATAGTATTTCACATTTGTTTTACGACTATCAATTCAAGAAAGCTTTTAGGTAAGTTCTTTTTTTTGCCAAAAAATTCTCCTCAAATATTAATTCTATTAAACAATAATTGATATTTTCTAAAGGGTAAAACTTTGATACACAGTCTGGGTAAAATTTATTTTACGCATGCCTGTATTTTTGCCTTACAAAATACAAATTTTAAATTCCCAATCCTACCACCCTAAAACCTAATCCTAACACCTTAAACCTTAAATTCTAAACACTAGCTTTAAATTTTAAGTAAACGTTTGTGTATTGAAGTTTTTCCCTTTTCTAAATAGCAAATGTTAACTTTCTAAAAAAAACTGGTCTCATTTGATTATTTTTACAGGGACTAATTTGATTTATTTATCAGTGTAATAGATGAACTAATTTGATTATTCTGTTCATTCACATCTCAACTCCAAGATTTTCATTTGCAAAATCATAAAAGTTATAGAAATGTTAACTCTATTAAACGACTGATATTTTCTTTTCGAACAATTTTTATCTAGGGAGGGAAAATTTGCAAATTTGCTCCCAATGGGTATTGAACCCACAACCTAAGGGAGAAAAGAGTGTGTCAACTAAGAGCTTTTAACCACATGCTTTAGAGGTTATTGACAATAATTACACCAAATACCACTAATTAGGTGCCTGTCGGTCATACTACTAAACTAAAAATCGATATTATTTTAACACTGAACTTTAGTTTACGCTTCAATCATACCATTGGACCCTTAAAATTCTTTCACGTCATCACAAGCGGGCCATTAAAATATGTCCACACAATCAAACCTAGTGGTCCCGTAGTATAATTGAAGCCTAAACTTAAGTTTAGTGATATCTGGTGTAGTTTACCCTTAAATTATGTTTACAAGGACTAAATTGATTCATTTAACAGTAGAGAGACTAATTTGAACCTATCTTTGTAATAGATGGACTAATAGATATACTCCCTATAAAAGAGGGACTACGAAGACAGTTTTACCATGTTAATTGTTGTATGTATTTATAGCCTATTTGACTAATAGATATACTCCCTATAAAATTTTTGGTATTTTTCGCGAAAATATACTATATCAGCGGTGGAGTTTAGGTGAAAATTTTGAATTTTTGTAGTTTAGGGTTATTTTGAAAAGTTTTAGGGTTTTGGGGTTTTTTTGAAACTTTTAAATTTTTGGAGGGAATTTTGAAAATATAGAATCTTTTTGAAGTTAGTGAGAATTTTTTTGATTTCAGCGAAGGTGTTTTTAAAGTTTTAGAGTTTAGGGTATGATCCTTAGTTAGTACTTTGGGGAGTTTCAAAGGTTTAGTTTCAAAATTTTTAGTTTTTTACAACCGATGCCTACAAACCCCATTAGTACAACCAAGGTAAGGGTTTAGGGTTTAGGGTTGACACTGATCCTGAGGTAATATGTGGCACGGATCAAAAGGTAAGGGGTGGCATGGATCCTGAGGTAAGGGTTTAGGGTTTAGGGGTGGCATAGATCTCGAGGCAAGGGGTGGCACAAATCCCAAGGCAAGGGGTGGCACAAATCCCGAGATAAGGGTTTAGGGGTGACATGGATACCGAGGTAAGGAGTGGCAGGGATCTCGAGGTAATGGATGGCACGGATCCCGAGGTAAGGGTGGCACGGATCCTAAGGCAATGGGTGGCACAAATCCCGAGGTAAGGGGTGGTATGGATCTCAATGTAAGGGTTTAGGGGTGGCATAAATGCCGAGGTAAAAGATGACACGGATCCTGAGGTAAGGGTTGGCACGAATCCCGAGGTAAGGGGTGACACAAATCCTGATGTAAGGGTTTAGGGTTTAGTATTTATGGTTTAGGGTTGGAATAGATCTCGAGGCAAGGGTTGGCACGGATCCTAAGGTAAGGGATGGTACAGATCCCGAGGTAAGGGTTTAGGGGTGGTACGAATCCCGAGGTAAAGGATGGCACAGATCTCACTTATGACAATTTTTTTATGCGTTTGACCATTATAGTTGGCAAAAGGGTTTGGGTGGAGTCCGATTCATATTTTGTTCGCGTCTAGTTATTTCAGGTCGAGTTGGTCAATATTGGATTCCAATTTTTTAGTGTGGACAACATTAGATTTTGATTGAATTTTAGGTCCCGTTAATATCGAGTCAGATCTATCAAATAGGTCAATTTTTTATTTGAGTCAATATATGAAGATGATTTTTTAAAAGAGAAAATATTATATTAAACCATTAGACTATTACTAAATGTGATTGTTAATTAGTAATATACAAAAAGAGAATAAAACATACATTTTTGAGCAAATTAATTTCGGGTTGCTTTCGGTTCAGTTTGATTCTCAGTTCGAGTTGCTTTCGGTTCAGCTAAAATACGGGTCGGTTTTTGTCTGATTCGGTTTGTTTCAGGTTCAGATAAAATTTTAACCATCATATTCGGGTCCATATCGAGTCTCATATCAGGTAAATCGATTCGGGTCTCGAGTCAAATTTGCTGGGTCTAGATACATTAAAATAAATGCAAAATTTACCCTACTAGAAGCTCGAATGAAGAACTTCGATCGACCCCTAGCATGATTTTCACATCATCTCGCCATGACCCGAAAATCAATTCGAAAGAACTTCAATAAGGTCTCCAATCGAACGACCTGTCTGATAAAAATTCCACGATGAGAGCACTGCTATCGAACCTCAAAGGGGCACTATCCCGAGCCATTTCCATGGCCATTTGTATTTGGCAATTGCTTTTGCCAATTGCCTCGGCCAATTTGTGGTCATTTTTGCTTTGTCTTCAATTCGCTTCTTCCATGCCTCCCCCGCCTTTTATAGGCAATTGGGGAGGGGGCGAGGTGGCCTAATGGTGTGGTGGACGCATGCATGGCGTCCACCTATTTTGCTATCTTTTCTTAACATTAGGTATAATAATACTATATATATATATTGACAAAATGAGTTATTACCGCCCATACATAAAATGTGTATTACAGCTACCCCTCTTTGCTCATTGTTGTCTTAACAGGAATAAAGCAAAGACAAAAGAATAACCATTTTATGCCCGGTCGGGTCTGGGTTCTTTTCTCTGGCCACCGCTCATTCTTAGGCTTCACTTTATCTTCTTGCCGCTCTTGCAGGTAAAATTTTCAGAATGATGGATCTGTTGGGGAAGTAAAATCTTCAAACCGCGGTGATTCGTTGGAGGAGACAAAATGAGCTCCGCTTGCTACGACTCCGACGATGGCGTAATACCTGAAGAAATTTTGAACTAGCTACAACACTAACGAAGAGGCAAGGTCTGCAAAACTTGATCCAGATGCGACACTGACGAAGAAACCGGATCGAGGGATAAAGATTCTGGCGTTGATCCAGCTACAACACTGATGAAGAGACCGGATCTGATAGAATGAAGGTTCTGATGTTTGATCCAGCTGCAACGTTGACGAAGAGACCAAATCAGAGGATAAAGGTTGATCCAGCTACAACACAAGCTGCAACATCGACGAAGAAGCAAGGTCTGGAGTTGAAAATTTTGATCCAGCTGCTACACCGATGAAGATGTAGGATCGTATGATGAAGGCTCTAATATTTGATCCAGCTACAACACCGACAAAGAGACAAGATCTGACAGAATTCTTTTTTCTTTCTTTTGTTTTTTCTCTTCTCTTCTCTTCTCTTATCTTCTCTTTTCTTTTTTCTTTTTCTTCTTCTTATTTTTATCTTATTTTTTCCTTTTTCTTTTTTTTCTTTTCTTCTTTTTTTACTTTTACTAGCTACAACATTTACTAGGAGAGGAAGAAGCCAGTAAATTTTGACCCAGCTACAACACCGACGAAGAGGCACAGTTTAAAGATAACAAGTTCTAATCCAGCTGCAATATCGGCGAAGAGGAAGGATCAGAGGATGAAGCTTTTAATTTTGATTTTTTTTCTTTTTTTTTTATTTTTTTCAAAACATATATTTTTATTATTTTTATTATTTTTTGATGATTTTTTTTATTTTTTGACTTTTTTATTTTTGATTTTTTAGCTACAACAACAAGAAAGAGATAAGATTCGATGAAGAAATTTGGTCTAGCTGCAACACTGACGAAGATGCAAGATTTGGACAAGGTTTGATCCGCTACACCATTGACGGAGAGACAGGATCTGGTCAACCACCACTAACGGTGGCATAACCCGCAAAATGCTTGATCCGTTGCACCACCGACGAAGAGGCAAGATCTAGAGAATGTGGGATCCACTACATCACTGACGGAGAGATGAGATCCAGAGAAAAATTTGATTAGAATACCATTGACGGAGAAATATGATCTTTAAAAATTTGATCTGCCACACCACTGACAGAGATGCAGAATTTGGAAAATACAGGATCGGCTACATCACTGATGAAGAGACGAGATCCGAAGGAAAATTTGATCACTATTAACGGAGGCGAGATCGGGAAAAAGATGATTCCACTACTCCATGGCAGGGAGTCATGACCTGAAAAGAAAATGAAACGTTAGTTAGTAATCTGTTTAAAAAAATTTACCATTGTTATCTGTATGTTTGAGCTTTTTGCGTATTCGGCCTCCTTTGGGGTTAAAGGTTGATCATCATGTTGTTGCCCCTATGGTCGAGGTTCTTCGGTCTCTTCCTTGGACCTATTTGTATGTTTAAGCCAAAAATAAATGTGTTATGGATGCACCTAACTTTGTGCTTAATGCATGTGTCTAGCCTAAATGCATGATGACCTAAATACATGCACGACGTATGCAATTAATGAAGAATAATCTCAATGAATGTGTGAATGGAAAATTCTATTTTCCCCTCAAATGGATGCCTCTGATTCTATGGTGATGCCTTGTATGTAAGGATGCCCCAACCTTCCTTGGGTTCGATCATCTCATGAATTACCTCCTCGAGTGAATGCCCCAATGTTTTCGTTTGAGACTGCTCTTGTAGCAAATTCGAAGCTTGAAGTATGTTTTCACCCTTTCTTAAAAGGCTTTCATTGTTCTCATGAACGCATTATTTTATGTTACCCTCGGGTCAGGTCTATAAATTTGTTGTATTGGTTCATGACAGCTCATCATTTTTGGCTTTGGTAAATTGCTACAGACGATAATTGATGTATACGTTTAGGGTGCAGAAGTGTGACTTGGTATCAGAGGCTCGCTTCTTGAACTCATAAGGGAATGCCCATAGATTGAGGCCCTGTAATGGCATGGTGTAGTGGTTATTCTCAAAAATACCACTGGACCGAGCTTTCGCATAGATTCAGTAAGGTGTTAGATCAGTCGACTTTGCTTTGTCTAGTATTATTGGCACGGGTATCCCAGAGACTGGTTTCAAAATTTTAAAATGTATGCATGTAAATACAGAGTGCACGTCTTAAATGCAAATGTACCGATTCAAAAATGGTTCCCATGGCTCAATTCATGAATTCACGAGATTCGTTCGCAACTTTGAATTGTTCATTGATATCTAGGGTACTAAATTTTCTCCTGATGACAAATATTTTTTAAATTGAAAACCAGTCGTGAATCAATGCTTCGTGCGAATGAAATGTAGAAAACAGAAAATTAATCATGCTTCTAAAGATGTTATGCAAATGAAATGGATGTGATATAGATATTAAATGCAAAAAAAGAAAAGTAAAATGGGTTAGTTCTAATGAAAATTATTAATTACATAAATAAACAGAACAATAAATGCGATAGATATTAGAACGATGAAAAAACTGTACACAGATAATAGACAAAGGCATTAAAGCCTAAAAAGGGTGACCGCTAAACGGGCAGAGTTTCACATGGCTTAAAAAGGTTGGCTTCTACAGCTCACTATATGCAGGTTTTGGTTCTAGAGTGACGGTACCCGAACTGTAGCTAGAACATCGATTCGGGAGGATACTTCCCCTTATATCATACGGAGGTGAAAATCCCACGAAATATAAGGTTGGTATCCCGAAAGTGAATTACAATGCCATACGGAGGTGAATACCCCACGAGACAAAGTAATCACTTTCACTTAGTGGTCATGGAGCTCGGATAGCTCATGCATTAATATAAAGGGATTAAAAATTAAATTAAATCGAATTTTTAATTTTTTTTTTCAAGACAACACAAAAGCAACAATGACCTAACTCTCTCAAAAAATTTCACAGCAGAGTCGCCATCTGTAATAAAGGTTTTTTTTGAAAACATTTGGGAAATGGGGGATGGAAAATAGAGATGGAAATGGAGTCGCCACCGACCACTTTGGTAGGCCAGACGCCATTAAAAATAACCAGAGATTCTAAAGATTTTGGGTTCAGGAGTCGGTTACGCATGGGGAAAGATTAACACCCCACAACGCCCAAAATTGGTACCGTGTTGTTTTAGTGTTTTCTTTGCAAGAAAATAAAATTTTGAATTTTAACTTAAAATTTAATCCCTAAAAAAATGGTCTAAGGAGAATATTGTTTATTTACGATAACCAAGAAAGATAACACTTGAATGAGTCAGGACACCACTTCCTAGCCAGTTCCCGAAATAAATTAGAAAATATCCCTTAAATGTTAAATATCACAATATAATATATATATATATAAATATGTACAAAACATAAAAACATAAATATGGAACATAAAGATGAATAAACCAATAAATTAAAACATCATATACAAAATATAAAAAACATACCAATAATTAAAAGAACGTTGTAAATAATTCATACAACTTAAAATATACAAACATGACATACTAAATACATTTATTACAAAAACATGCCAATAAATATATATTACCTTATATCTAAGTCAACATTAAAATAAATACAAAATTTACCCTACTAGAAGCTCGACTGACCACTAGCAAGATTTTCGCATCATCTCGTCATTACTCAAAAATCAATTCGAACGAACTTCAGCAAGGTCTCCAATCGAACGAATTGCCGGGAAAAAAATTATCTGATGAGAGCACTGCTCTCGAACCTCAAAGGGGCACTACCCGAGCCATTTGTATTTGGCAATTCCTTTTGCCAATTGCCTCGGCCAATTTATGGCCATTTTTGCTTTGTCTTCAATTCGCTTCTGCCATGCCTACCCCCTTTTTATAGCCAATTTATGGTCATTTTTGCTTTTAACACTAGGTGTAATAATATATATATTCGAACAAAATGAGTGATTACCGCCCGGACATAAAATGAGTTTAAGGGTTATAGGTAAAAACCTAAATTTCTATAATATTACCCTAAAACCTAAACCTTGATCTCTAAACCTTACACCCTAACACTAAACCTTAAATTCTAACCACAAACTCTAAATTTTTAAAAAATAAACCTAAACCTCTAAACTATGAATATTAAACTGAATCTCTAACCCCTGAAATTAGAGCGCTTGTGGAAACAAAATGTTGTGCGTTATATATTTTTCCTTAATTGAATCACTATTTAAGTATTAATTTCAGTTTTCAAAATTTCAATTATTTCCACCAACTTCCTCCTAACATTTTACTGTTAATGAAATGTCATTGAAAGATAAATGAGTTGTTTAACAATATTTTACCTAAGTCAAATGATAAAAATACTTAAACCCTAGATTAGACCGGCCTAACTCAATAAAGACTTTTATTTTTCTTATATCCCTCCGTTGTATGATCACCGGATGCATCGGCAAACATTCCATTATAAGTAGGTTGTTAAAAATTTTCTATGCAAATTTTTTCTCTAATCAAATTATTCTAAAATATCATTTTTATTTTTTACAACTAATGCTTTGAATATAATTTTTTGTATTATTTATATGTAACTGAAACCATCTAAAATAATTTTCAACACTTCCATATGAATGATCGTTACTCTCTATTACTAAAGTTTTATCAACTTATTATTTCTTTTTTTAGTGTTATATCAGTTAACGGTTACGGTTTATTTTGTACACCCCTAATTAAGATTTAGGAAATTAGAGGTAAAGTTTAAAGAATTTTTTTTTAATGTTTGGACATAAAAATAGACACCGAAATAGAACATAAATATTTGTCAGTCGGCTGAGTCGGAGCCATATCCATACTTATAGCTGACCATAACGAGGACCAATTAAGGGCTAAACAATAAACATCTAAATCTGACGGTGCATAAATAATTTTCTTATAATAATAGAAGTAGTTAGGATTATTGTTTGATATGGTAAGATTTGTACTCCAAGATTAAAATATAAAACTCTAACCGTTAATCCTAAACTATAAACGTCAAAACCTTATATTAGAGCGGCCCAACTCAAAAGAGACTTTTATTTTTTAGGGTAAAATACTTAAATCATCACTCAATTTTACTCTTTTACTTATTTGGTTACTGAGCTTTTAAAACACTCAATTTACTCATTGAACTTTACTTTCTGACCTATTTTGATCACTTTGAATTATTTTATTAATATTTTGGTATGACATTGATTATTTTATTATTATTAAATATAAAAATAATTTAAAATAAAAATACATTATTTGGATAAATTACAAAAATCATCACTGAACTTTGTTCTCTAACTTATTTTGGTCAGTGAACTTTCAAAATGATCAATTTACTCATTGAACTTTATACATTGACCTATTTTGGTCACTCCTTTGTTTTCTCATTAATAGCCCGGTGACGTGACTTATTTTATTAATATTTGGTTTTGACATAGACATTTTTATTAATATTTGGTTGACATGTAGGATTTAAAATAAAATTAAAAATTCCTAAATTCTACCCAAACCCCACCCGACATCACCCTATCATCCCCAAAACTTCACCGTCTTCTTAAATAGCTTACTGCATATTCATCTTCACATGGATGGATCAATCCAAGCTCTTCACGTGAAGAAGACAAGTTGAGACCGAAAACAACTTCCATGGCAAGTTATGACCTCTCTGATGAAGCTGGAGGTTCTGGTCTCTTTGGAACCCTTTGTTGAAGATGTCACAAACGAATCTGTTGATTGCCATGAGTGTTTTAGGTGAAAAAGCTATCGCTTCTGCATCTGAGTTTGGTCAAAGAAACAACCAAACCAAAATAAAACAAAAAAGATGTAGTAAAAACTAAAAAGTAATGAACAATGTTTTCTTAAGATAATGGTTTTTGAAGTTTGGACAGAAACTTGGATTGCCTTGTTGGTTGGTAGCGCCACTGGCACTGTTCCTTGAAGAAACACTTGCTTCACCAGATGCAGATGCCAAATTAGACATGTTTTCGTCTAGAATTTGATGTTGTTGTTGTTGGTGGAATATGTAATCTTTTATTTCATCAAATCTTTGGTGACGGCGAACAAAGAAGGATATCAAAATGACGACGGCAACGTTGAGAAGACCGACGGCGGTTAGGGTTTTATTTGGGAGAAATAAATGGTTTATAGGGGAAATTAAAGAAAAAATTAAAGAAATTTTTTTATAGGGATATAAAACGACGTCGTTTTGATGTAAATTAGGTTTTTTTTCAAAACGACGTCATTTTGGTTCCGTGTGCCATGTCATAGCACCATTAATTATTTAACGATGGAGTTACCAAAATAGGTCAATGTATAAAGTTCAGTGGGTAAATTGATCGTATTGAAAGTTTAGTAACCAAAATAGGTCAGAGAGTAAAGTTCAATAATGATTTTTGTAATTTACCAATAATTTATTTTTATTTTAAATTATTTTTATATTTAATAATAATAAAATATGTCATGTCATACTAAAATATTAACAAAATAATTCAGAGTGATCAAAATAGGTCAGAATGTAAAGTTTAATGAGTAAATTGAGCGTTTTGAAAGTTCAATAACAAAAATAGGTCATAGAGCAAAGTTGAGTGATGATTTAAGTATTTTACCCTATTTTTTATATCCCTCCGTTGTACGATCACTGTATGCATTGGCAAACATTCCATTACAAGTAGCTAGGTTGTTAAAAAAAAGAGAGTAAGCTAAAGAAAGCAACCATTTCCAAAATGGATGCAGTTTCAAGCAATAGTGCAGACTGCAGATGAATTCACCAATAGCCCTGAGCTCCGAGTAGAGATGGAGCCAAAGAATGACGACAAATTTGAATCGGAGTGAGCTCACTCCACAATTGAATAGGTGTAACTGTAGGATCCCGTTATCCAAATCCCTAAAGAGTCGAAGTTCATCCAATTCCATGAATGTCTCTCTGTGAGTTTCCATATCAATTTCAATGGATTTGGTGAATTCCCTTGTCATTTTCAATTTTTATTTTGTTTGAATAATTCATTGAGAATTTGAATTTAACTGTGTTTAGTTCATAATGACGTGTGAGAATTTTTATAAATGATGTGTAATAATTAAAAGGATTCTAAATTGAGGAATTCAAGAGACATGGAGATGCTTAGCCTGTTTGTTGTGAAGATCCGGATAAGTGGGTGTTGAATGTACAGTGTTAATGTGTGATTTCAATCCTGTTGGTAACATTTTATTAAGGTTTTGGGCTGATGTTTCTATCTGGTTCTTGTTCGTGCTATGTCAGACTAGTATGATGAATCTGGGTTTGAGATTCAATTTCTAGGGATGGGCATTGCTAGTGCTTGTTTGCCTTTGGGTGATGCTTCCATTCCATCCCTTGTTTGGGGGGCAGTTTTTTGCTAATTTGATCTTTAGATCTCTCTGCTTCTGCTTCTGGTTTAAATCGATCGTTCTTTTATGGTATTGAGTTGGTGATGTTGTGTGGTGTTCTGGTCTGTTTTTTGAGCTTATACTCTGCTCCTTTGCTGGCTGGAGTCGATCATAGTGTTGTGGCTTTAAAGAGGGCCGGCAGTTCCACTTGCGATTTCCATTGCTTGTTGATATGTATGACTGTTGTCTACTGTCTCAGCATCTTTGTGTGTTGCAGTGGCTTTGAGTTTCTTTAATTAGCAAGTGGTCTTGAGGCGTCTAATCGTGTGTTTCGGTTGGATTCTATTCCCTTTTTGATGTTGTTATTGAGTTAGTCGTGTCGATAGTTTCTTGGCATTGTTGGCTGTTTTAGGCGAGATCTTGTCGCTTTAGTCTTTGGGGTGCCTGTGCTGTTCAATAGAGGAAAATCTTTTAGAAATCGTTTTACTGATTAGTTGGCGCTTTTACTACGTGCTGGGCTAGGAGTCTTGAGCTTAAGGTGTCCTCTTGTATTGCCTTTTTGGCTCTATTTAGCCATTGCTTTGTCTATTTTTTAATTCTAAAAGAAAAATGTACCTCAGATTGAACTTTGAGTAAACCTTAGAGTTCACTGATTCATGTGTATTGAATCAATATGATTGAACTTGCAATGATTGAATTTGTAAAGCTTGAAAGTAGTGTCAGAGTAATGTTCTAATTCTGTTAGTTGCAATGTTTCTTTTACATACAATTAATCTCTATGCTTCCTGCATGCAATTGAATAGAAAAATACCATTTTTGGATCACAACTCTGTAAAGAAATAGGAAAAATGTGTTATGTAAACTTTGGTGAGATCATGGGATGATGATATGTGATTTTTTTGGGTAATATGCTGATAGGCGATTCTCTTTTTGGGGGGACATCTGTGGAGCTAAATTGAATTGCCAATATTCAATGGTGAGGATAGTGTTTGATGAATAGGAGGGATGTTCAATTAGATATAAGGATACGCAATCGATAGATTCAAAATACTCGAATATTATGACTTGTTTTTTCTTAAATCGGAAAACAAAAGCACTTAATTAAACAAATGAAAGCTAAAACGGAAAAGAAAATCAACAACAATGCTTTTTTTAAGTGTATCGTTAAAAATTTCTTTCATAATCAAGACATACCGAAGTATATCCCGGATAATAAAAGGAGGAAAAGAGTACACTAAATATGTTATTAAAGGTACAAATTATACAAAATACATGTAATACAAGTAATGGCTATCAAACTCCGAATAAGCAACTTGCAAAAATAAAAACTACCTAAATACTGACATAAAATCATGATGATAAAATAGACCTAAAGTAATTATGGACACAAACTCTGGATAAGAAATATGTAAAAGTTTCTCGATCTCTTTCGATGAATGGACTCCTATTTGCTTCCCCATATGATCATGCACGTGTTTGAAACCCAATGAAATTGTTCCGGTGTAGATAACAATGTTTGGTAAAATCAAAAACTCCTTGAACCTGCAATTTTAAAGTCATGATCCCACTAAGAATTTTAAAATAGAATCATATTTGTTCTTCTAACTCAACCTTTCAGCCCACTTTATTTAAAACACCGAAAGCTTGGCTCCATAATATATGTCCCTTCTTTTAGAGAGTTTTTAATACCTTGATTGTATGTTCTACCTTATATGTTGGTCACATACATGGATGATTCTATAAAAATTAGGTATGGTTCCTGAAAAGTTCACATATTAACAATAATTGCATAATTCAAAATAATATAAAATATAAAAATCATAACAAACATTTACTGACCATAGTGTAAGAAGATTGCTCATGTAACTCAACATGTGAATTAGGTCACGAGGAACACGGTGCAATTTCGATCCACAAAGGTTGTAGATTATTTTAGTCACATTTTTATTGCATCTTTAATACCATGCCTAGATTAATTCGGTTGTGCTACTGTACAGATATTAATCTCATTATCATTAACGGTAATATCTTAAAGTTAGATCAACCGTACTTTATTGCATTCCAGATCTCTAATTAAAGAAGTAATCAACGACCTTTCGATAAAAGAAAAAAAAAACTTATTAAACGCTTACTTATATTATGTGGATTTGTATAATTTAGTTAACAATTTGTATGATATTATAGAACTTTTACGCATGATTTATCTAGAAATTTTATTTATCGTTGTTCTGAAGGATTGTTCTACGAGTATATATTCAAAACAACTTTCAATTAAGAGATTTAATGTTGATTCACCAGGAGTATATTATACAAATAAAATAGACTTCTTCTATTTATAACCAAGTCTTCTTACATCTAACGGTTCAAATGAATTGACATCAATGACTAAGATGAAAAACCACCTAATACAAAGGTATAAGCTACAAAATATTACTCAGATGTCACCTAGCACAAAAGTATAAATTATGGAATATTCTTTAGTGAAATGCAACTAATTCTTTCACCAAAGTTCAAGTGAATGAGCTTTCTAGATTCTTCCAAAGTTCATATCAATTTTAAAGGTTTTATTAAGCCCAAATGTCCAATGTCTTCCAAAGAACAATTATGTGCGTTTGAGTATCATACGTATTTATCGAAATATATCATTTTAAAAATTATTTATTAAAATAAACTATTTTAAGATAACTATCAAAATGACACTCTTCTTGATATATAAGGCAAATGCATGTCTTGTCAGCCGTGTTTGGCCGTGTATATCTTTGTTCTATGTGGCAACCAGTCAACAAATTTCAAAAGATATTTTAAATTGCGTGAAAGATATGCTTCATCAGTTACGTCTTTCAAGAGTTTGAAAAAGAATATTTAAGTAAAATGGTGAGTTTTAAAAAATAAATCATGTTGAAGTTTGAATTATAAATGCAAAACTTTTCTAAAGTATAACTTTGTATTTAAGTGTCCGATTGAGATATTTTTTAAATTCATTTCACTTTTCGAGATCTACACACCAAAAAGACGACTTATCGTTGATTTTATCTTAAAAAATTTTGTTTTGACCTTTAATTTTTTTATCTGTAATTTAAAATCTGACTTTATTATTTTTTAACTCGTATTACTTAAAATTTTGATTTTGTACATAAATATCATTGTTTATAAGGATTTGATACGTGTATTTTACTACATTCTAAGGCTGTGTTTGATTAGCGTAAAATCAATTCCGGAATTCATTTTCTGTGTTTTACGATGTTTGGTTTGTATAAAACTACTTGGTCAACAGAATTTGAATTACAATCAACCATTCTTCTCTTTACAATTTTTGCAATTGCCATCTCACTTTCGGTAAAACACTTTGTAACACTTTCCCATTTTCACTCTAACCACGGAAATCTCCATCGTCAGCACCTCTTCCTCATCGGCGCCCCTCCCTGGACAACGACAATAACTCAAGTGGGTATATATCTTCTATTCATCCTTCATTCATTTTTCTTTCATCTTATTTGGGTATGTTTGAGTTTCTTTTCTTGCTTTAACCATCAAGTATATTCAATTAATTGAATATTATTGAAATTTTTTATTTCTAAAATTATCACTTATTATATTGTTTTGTAGCTGCATTTACATGATGTAATATGTTTTGATTTCCATTGGAATCGGTTGGAAAAAGTTGGTTAATATTATTGTTAGTACTAACTCAATTTGATACTTTCTAACAATTCTTGTATAAAATTTGAGTTGTTCTTCATTTTCGAAGATCATTACAGTTTATATCAATAAAATAACACATTTTCTTTTAAATTCCTTGTATTTTCTTATATTTAATTACATTTTGTTTATCAAGACAATTCATTATTGTGCTTCTATATTATGGATAAGAACAAATTCATAGTTATCTCTATTAACTTGTTGAGTGCTCTATTTGTAATTTTGTTGATTTTTTATGATTTATAAAGAAAATCAAACAAAATATTAAAAGTATTTAACATTTATCGTTTAAAAACATAACATTAAAAGTATGTTTTTTTCATTTACATCTCAACTCCTTCATTTCCAAAACCATAAAAGTTATAGAGATATTAACTCTATTAAACAATAATTGAAGTTTTCTAAATAAAAAAAGTTAACTATGTAAAAAAAAAAGTGAACATCGATACTATTTTAACACTGAACTATAGTTTAAGCTTCAATTATACTATTAGACTGTTAAAGTCATTCTACATCATCGCAAGGGACCATTAGAATTCATCCACGACATCAATTTTAATGGCCTCGTGGTATAATTGAAACCTAAACTAAAGTTCAATGTTAAAATAGTATCGATTTTTAGTTCAGTGGTTTAATTGATACTAAACTTAAAGTTTAGTGATATATGGTATAGTTTACCCTTAAATTACTAGGGCTAAATTGATTCATTTAACGGTAGAGAGACTAATTTGAACCAAACTTTGTAATAGATGGACTAATTGATATACTCCCCCTAAAAGAGGGACTAGGAAGGTAGCTTTACCATGTTAATTGTTGTGTAAGTTTATGATTTATAAACCTTTGTCTTAGTAACTGATCGATTGTCAGGATTGCCGTGTTGTCTAAGGCGCCAGACTCAAATTTTGGTTCAAATCCCACTTCTGACATGTTTTTGGGTCCGTCGATATGGATCGTTTGAAATTTCGGGTCGGATAAATATGTTAAGTGTTGTTATTTTAGCTGTATCTTCACGTATGGGATTTCATCTTCAGTTCACTTCATTCTGCTGACCAACTTAACAATGGCGGTTGCTCGACTTCTTCATCTATTTCATCCGATGCGGATCTCCGTTGCTTGTACTTGTGGTACCATTCCTCGAATGCTTGGCTCTTGCGCAAGAATTCCTTCGGAGTTTCCCCACATTTTTCTTTCAGCTTCATCTCTTTGTCTTGATGAATGATTATGGTTTTTATCACAGCGGCAAATGAAGAGATGGCGGATTTAGCAACCTCATCGGGAAGCTTTTCGAGATAATTGTGCCAGGCGTTGAGGAGTGCTTGGATGGGAGGACTTTGAACTCGTGGAGGAGATGAGATAGGATGTATTGCTTTTGATGAGTCACGAGCTTATCGAATTGCGAATGCCATTCTTGGACAACATTATGAAGTTGAACGGTGCGGTCATGGTGACGCTTCGTTGTTTCTATGGATGCGAGGGCAACGTCAAGAGATTTAAGCTTTTCAACAATCTTTAGTTGGCTATCATGATGTATGCACATATTTGCCCACATGTTAGCCATCCTGCAAATTGGATGTTAATTTTTGCGGTCATGATTAAATTCGGTTTCTTAATCCGATACTATGAGCAACACTAACATTAACAGATAAGCATATGAAGAAAAGATGCCACGTACAGAAATATGAGAAGCAATACACAGCTTACTTGATACTTTCGTACGAAAACTTACCCATCAACAAGCGTAACAAGTTTCGGGTATAACTGCTCGTCACATAACCGGTTTACTTCAGACACTGTTGAATCCATGGACTGCATGTCAACTATGTACCTCATATGTAAATGACTTACAGCTGCTTTCGTTTTCTCCAATGACTCAGCGCTAGCTCCTCGTTTCTTTTGCTTGTTCATCAACCAAGCTACCTTCCTTTCATACTCGAGCTTCATCAACTCACCTTGCTACAATAGGTACCAAATTCTCATAAGATTCCGAAACAAGAACAGCAATAGCTCAACAATATTTTATGTCAAATATATACATCAACATGTCTATAATCTACATGGATTGCTCTGGAAAACAACCGGCCATCGAAAGGTAGAGAACAAACAAACCGAAAACTTAAAGGCATACCTTTACTTTATCATAGAGTTTCTTTTCCCATGCTAGCAACTTATCCAAAACAGTGGCATGAGTCTCGTACTCTTCCGAATCAAATTCATCCTTCCCGTTTTCACCATTCGTCATACCTGTGAAAGAACTATTCCATGTAATGACACGCATCACCCTCGCAGAATGATCAATATGCCCTACAATCAGCCGAGCCGTTACTATGATCAATATATGTCTGAACATTAGAAACTAGTGAACTTTAGAACTGTTCCATAATGCACCATTTGACCCAATAAAATATTGCAGCTTTTTCTTTTCTAAAGAATAATGTATAAAGATCTATGGTCAAGGCCAGATTCTAACATGTAAAGGTAAAGGACACCAAGATCTAAATGTAAAGCCACATTACACATAAAGTCCATCAAATCATTCAAAAACACAACTTTCTTTTTGATAAGGTTTCAAGCTTCAATCTTTCGCAGAAAAGATGGTAAAAGGCCCTACCTTTATTGAACTTAACCATCGAAAATTCGAATTGTCACAGTTTAAAACGTATTAGCAAATCAACAATCATCAAAGTAACTTAAAGGCCAAGCAGATTACCCCGATTATCAGCAAAATTGGAGTGATAGTGTAACCTGGTAGCTTCAAGGGTCTTAGAAACCTCTTGAGCATTCTCTGAGGATTTCAAGAAATGGTCATCAATCTCATTCAAAACCAGCATCAAATTCACACTAGAAACGGCCTTCACTGCTCGCCCGAAATCGGCCGGAGCCGTTTTCGAATGCTCGATTTGTATCGGCTGCTTCCCTTTCACATCATCCATCTGCATAGCCATTGCCATTGCCGCCACTTTCTCCGGCCTCTCCGGGGTCTTGGGCTCAACCTCGTTATCACCAGTAAAACCCACACCGTTGATGTTCTTCTCCAAAGTGTTGGCATCTCGAGTGTCGGTTTCGTCGTGATTGTTGTCCAAATCCAAGCTCGGACCCGGCATGTTATCGTCGACCCAAAAGAAGTAATCCCAAGCCATGTTTTTAGCTTCCGGCATCGGCGGCGGGTGGCGGGTCACATTTTTGTTCTCCGACGTCCTTGATGCTGCTATCTCCTCCCCATGAGGCGCTTCGTTGTGATTTTTTTCAAGCACCTCATTTTCCAGATGATGTTCATCTTCTCCGTCGTCCTCTTCCTCCTCGTATTCTTCTTCAATGGCGAGGGAAGCATCGAATTCCTTACGACCCTTGATGGGCATTTCGGGCATGCTAACGGCCCGTTTGATGGGCGGGACGGAGCTAGGGGAGAAATTAGGAAGCGGAGGAGGCGGAGGAAGGTTGTCCATCATAGGCGGCGGAGGAGGCGGCTGAGGAGTAGCGTCAAGAGGAGGAATCTCATCCTGGTGCTCCATAGGCTCTTCGGCTTCTCCCTGGCCGTAGTCACTCAACGCAGCGCCAGTGTTCTTCAACAAAATGGCGTAACCAGAGTGACCGGCGGCGAAGGCGTTGCGAGCCACAACCGCTTCTTTCATCAAGTTCTTCCGGTCCTTGCAACGAACCACTGATTCTTCGTTCTCAATTCTAGACTGAGCACACCCCATTTTCAGAAAGAACAAAAAAACTGAACCCTTCAGCTACAAGTAAACAACCACAGGCTCCGAAGGCCAAAGAAAACCCAACGGTACGCCGTGTACGGTGGTTCTGGCGGGGAAAAGAAATGAGAGAGTGGGATACAACCAAGGCGAGTACAGCGAGAAAGGAAGAAGACAATGGGAGACAGACAGCAGCAGAGCTGCACAGAGCAGAGGCAAAGAGAGTGATGAGAGTGGGGTATACATTTGTACTCGCGCCTTTTCTCTATATTTTTAAATTAACGGTCACATTATTTTTTTGAGAAAGGGAAAAATATGTTTCACGACGACGTTTTATTGGTTGATTAATTATAACCCTATCATTTAGTTTTGAATTTAGAATAGAGCTGTTGGAAGTGGTTTTCGATAGAGATATATTGAAATTATTTCAATTGAGATTTTAATATTTTAATGAATATTTTTATTTAATCTAAGTTTGAATTATTTTAATTTTTGAATAGATTAAGGGTAATTATAAACTAGTATTTATTTATATATATTTTAAACATTTTCACAATACGCATACAACTTATAGACAAAGAGATTTGAAAATGTGTCTCTTGGGACCTTTGTTTCATTGGTAGATATTTTTAGAGTAAACAATTGCAATGGTCACTTATGTTTTCGCTGAGTTTAGTTTTGGTCACCGATTTTCAAATTTGACTGATAAGGTCATTTACGTTTTCGATTTGTAAACTTTTGGTTACTGAAACGTTTATTGCCGTTAAACGTTAACGATCTGTTGATCTGGCAACGAAAAAGATAAGGATAAACTACTGCAATGGTCCCTTACATTTTAGTAAGTGTAAACTTTTGGTCATCGATTTAAAAAACTAAACGTTTTGGTCATTTACATTTTCGTTGTGTAAACTTTTGGTCACTCGAATGTTTGTTTCTATTACCCTGATGACGTGCATGTTAATAAAAAAGTTTATTTTTAATTTAACATTTGAATTTTTAAAAATTCATTTTTTTCACCCAAAAAGAAAAAACCTTAATCATTTTCAAGCCACCAACTTCAAGCCAGCATTATCCGTCTGACCTAGCCTCCGACTAATCCACACCCGACTCATCAACATTACTTTAATTGCTAGCTATTTCTATATGGATTCGTTTAAGTAGGTTGGCAGATCTTCTGCCACCCTCTAATCATTTTATACATGCAAATGCAATGATTTGCTAATAGAGAAAAATGCATGTGGGAAAGCTCCAAAACTAGAACATCAATCATTAATGGTAAAGGATTTTTGCAATTAAAATGATGGTGAAAACTCCATGAGAAACCAGTAGAAAATTAAGAGTTTTAGTGAGCTGAGATTGTTTGAAAATCAATGTTTTGGAAGTAAGAAGAGTCTTGAAAACTTACATAATAGAGGTAAGTGCGACAAAAAGACAGACCAACATTATTATCATACCATTCTTCTTTTCTACGTATTCATTGCAATCTATCCTTTTCATTTTTTACAGAGATCCTATAGACCATCATGGAATTATTTAAGGTAAACTACAAATCAAATCGTAAAAAGAAAGAGACATGGGCCTTGGAGGAAGAACCGATATGAGCATTGGCAAGAGCACCTAAAGAATTTGAGGAAGAAGAAGAAGAGTCGGAAAGTCAGGTGTGAGTTCGTCAGAGGCTAGGTTGGACGGACGATAGTAGCCTAAAGTTGGTTGCTTGAAAGAGATTAAGGTTTTTTCTTTTTAGGTGAAAAAATGAACTTTTAAAAATTCAAGGGTGAAATTAAAAATAAACCTTTTTTAATAATGTGCAGGTCATGAGGGTAACAGAAACAAACGTTCGAATAGCCAGAAGTTTACACAAAGGAAACGTAAGTGATCAAAACATTCAATTTTTGAAATCGGTGACCTAAAGTTTACATTGACTAAACGTAAGTGACCATTGCAGTAGTTTATCCTTATTTTTTCGCCACCAGATTAGCATGCCGTTAATGTATAACAGCAACAAACGTCTCAGTGACTAAAAATTTACAGATAAAAAAATGTAAGTAAACTTATCGGTCGAATTTAAAAATAAGTGACCGTTGCAGTGGTTTACCCTTTTCATGGTAGCCTGTATCTTATAGGCTAAACAATAGTATTGGTCACTAAATTATTCTCGTTTTCTTGTTTTGGTTACCAAATTATTATTTTTGGCAAAATAGTCACTAATGTTTTTTTTTTCTATTTTGGTCACTCGCCCTTAAAAAACTCACGGAAAAATAGAAAATCGGGAATAGTTTAGTAACAAGATAGGAAAGAAGCAATATATTGTTGACCAAAATAGGAAGAAAAAAAAAGAAGTAACATTAGTGACCAAAACATGAAACAACGTAATGTTACTAATGATTTTACACAAAATAATAGTTTGGTGACCAAAACAGGAAAGCAGAAATAATTTAGTGACCAATGGTGATGTTTACCCTATCTTATATTAGACATATCATTTTTGTCCTTTTGTTTTATGTATTGTACCATTATGTTTATGTGTAAATACGCCTTAATTATATACAGATAATTGAAATGTGTATGTACATATAATTTTCAAAACATTAATTAATTGAACTTATTGATTGGTCTTATTGGAAAAATTAAGCATTGTAATTCTTAGAAAATTTAGGTTTAAATAATTTCTCTGCATGACGTGTGTATGTTTTCAAAAGACTAAAAATAAAAAAATATATACTACAATATTTTCGAAGTGCTCGTATTAATCAAATCGAATTTTTAAATTCAGACCAAAATCAAGTTGGCTAATTTTGATGGAATCAGACGGTTCAAAATGATCCATACAACACTCCATCACCATCATTTACTTCTTTTTTCACTTTTGAGCTCCATTATTAGATGACATTACTATATGAATGGTTATTTTGTCAAGATAGAAAGGCTAAGAATGAAGAAAACAACGAATGCTATCAAAAGAGAAAGACCCTAATTTAACAACGAATCATCTACGTGGATTAGGTATTGGGTGAGCACAAGTTTGAAGGAAATATAAGGGCCGTCCCGTAGTGTAAAAGGCTCTTTCTTTTTCCCATATTAGAAATGTACGAAGCCATTACACTCTTCCAAAAATATATGTCTAATAAGTTATTAGTTTCATAATTTAATAATTCATTTTCGATATAGGATTATTGTCTTTGGTTCTTCTCAAACTTGACATAAGGGTGAATAAAACTAGACTAACTCAAAATTTATTGACTACTCGATCGAATATTCACCACTACAAGCAGATGCGAATACATGATTTCATACCATGTGTGTTAACTTTTAAGAAGTTGTATTAAAAATTTAAAGTCATGAAATTAGAGCATTAATGGAAACTATAAAAAAATCATACTAGAGGCTATCGCAATCTATGACTACTACCTCGCAAGCTAGATCTGTAGGGCGATGAATCATAATACAAGCTTGACCGGAATTAATCATCTTCTTACCTGCTAATGAAATAGGGGTGTTCACGGGGATTAATCGTACCATAACGATTTATTAATACGGTTTTTATAATGAAAAATTTAATATTTTAGTAGACGGTTATCGTCCTATTTAAACCAGTTAACTTGTTTATTCAATTAATCATAAATCGTTTTACGTCTAGTATTATAAATAATATATATTTATTACTATTAATTTTAATAGCCTAAAAAATCTACCAAATAAATTCAAAAAAAAGTCTTCAAAAAAAATATTCAAAATTTAAAGCAATTTAGAAAAACTATTATTTTCACAAATATTAATAATAATCAATAATTTATATTGATTACACATATATCAGTAATAAATAATTTAATATCATTATAAAGTATGTTAATTATACAAGTATTAGTATTAATTAATATTGTATTCTTATTATAAAATTAATTTCAAATTTTCTTATCATTTTTTGGGTTAACCGTTTAGCCAAAAGTTGTAATATTTCTCGTCCTATTTTACTGGTACGGTTGTCGTACTGTTTTGATCAATTTTTACCGGTAAAGTTACTTACCATTTAGTCCGGTTTTAGTTTTGACGAAAACCCTTGATTTTAAATAATGTTAGTTCTGTTGCCAAGGTTTTTAGAACTGAAAACCTAAGATAATTAACTTATATGATAGTATATGTTCATATTTTTTCTTAACATTTGAAAACGTACACACATATATTTGAATCTAAATCCTTAAAATAGACATCTTTTTTTTTTTACAGGAACAACTCGTTGGGTTTTATGATAGTATAACGCTGGTTAAAACATGTCCATGTATGGGGTTTAGCCTGGGTGGAGATTGATGAAAATGGAAAATGTATCCAAATTGCATTTGCCCAACATAATCGATTGGGCCATTTCCATGGGCAATGGCCTCTAATTTGAAGGAGATCAACAGTTCAAGTATCTGCTTTGATTAACATGTTTGGCCCAATTACTCTTTGCAATGCTGCTTAAGCCTAGGTACATAGGCCTACACCTGACCCAGACCCAAAGTTGTTTCTAGTTAATCCTTACAAAATAAATAAATGCAACTGGAAAGCACTCAGGTATAATTGTGGTTTTAGTCCTTCGGTTATGCTGAAATTTGGTATAAGTTGGCCGGTATATCCTAATCGTTAACCTCATTAGTTGTTAGTTCAGTAGCAGAACTTAAAGTAAGAGTTTGGGGGGTAAAATAATTTTTTTTTAATTTTGAAGCTTAAACGAAATTTTTCAAATTTTTTGAAGGTTTAACTTAATTTTTAATAATTTTGAGAGATATAATTAAAATTCTTAAAATTTTTAAGAGAAAATTTAATTAAAAATATTTAAATTTTTAAAGCTTAATATGAATTTTTAAAAATCTTGAAAGAGCTAAATTAAAACCTATAAAAAATTTAAGAGCGAAATTTAAATTTTTCAAAAATTTGGTCTCCTCTAGTCTTATGGAGGTTCCGCCGTGGTTGTTATTATTAAAATGATGAGGCAGAGTTCTTTTTTAAAACAACTTAAGCATTTAATTTATATGTGAATTTATTTCTTAATTAAATATACTTGATTGAATTTTCATGCGACTCTAATTGTATGATCAGATAACAATAACATAACAACGACCGAAAATACGAGCAAACACATTTGGCTAATTAGCTAAGCCGATCATCTTTGTTCCCTCATATTCTCTTAGGTCATGGGTTCTAGACCCATTACGAGCACACATTTCCTTCCCTGGAGTCTCCTATTCCTGTCTCCTCTAGGTATGATTAGAATTAGGATTTGTCGAAAACAACGACCGACAATACTATTAGAGACGAACCTACGTTGGTCTTAGGAGGGGCTCTTATCCTCGCAAATACGAAATTCTTTTTACATTTGTTTTAAGGAAAAACTTCGATACACATGTTGTGTAAAGTACAAATCTTTTAATTTTAGGTGTTATGGTTTTAGTTTAAAGTTTAAAATTTGTGGTTAGATTTTAGTGTTTAAAATTTAGATATATGGTTTTGCGTTTAAGGTTTAGGATTATAAATTTATGATTTGTGTATAAAAAATCTATCCTTGTTTTAATATAATTTTTTTATAAATTAGAATAATTATAAATTTACACCTCACCCTCCAACATTTATGTTTTATCTCGATCGTTAATCTTAATTTCGTCTCTCAATATTACCAACGTGTATTTCAAAGTCAAAAAGCTCCATGACTGGTATATAGTGGCAAATTAATTTTTTATAAATTTAAAGCAAAGCATTAGCAAAAACCTCAATAATTGTGTCCTTTTTTGGGTGAGTTAGAAAGTGTGGAGATGGGACAAGTTTGAACCTAGTAGGTACTTTGCTTTTAGTTCCCATCTACTTTGTCCTTTGTCTAACCTAAATTCTAAGTTAAGCAAAGCCTTTGCATGTGATTTATGTAAACATCAAACCAAAATGAACACGTTGTCCCAATCCCATGCTTGGGTGGTTTGGTGTCAGTCCATTTTATATTGGTTTAATTCTCATTTTAGTTCCTTCACTATGTTTGAAATTCGAAATACTTCTCAACACTAATTTCATATATTTTAGTCATCTATTCTTACAATATTGTTAGTAAATCTAAATCGATAATACCGTTAATTGCTTATTTAAGCGGTGACATGAGTTTTCTTTTATAACATGCTTGTTGCATGTTTATACCTCACTATTATCAGTAGTGTCTGGCAAGGAGCAGCATGGATTCACAATTAAGTGAATGAATTAAATCCCAAAATTCAACAAATTAGAGAGACTAAAATCACAATTAAGCCTTTTAAATTGGTTGGCAATTGCCTTTGCCTTTACATTCTTAACCTTTATGAATCCACAATCAAACATTATATCTATGGTGGGCTAAGCGCACTACCTTCCTCTTTTACATCTTCCTCACATGTAAGCCAATTCAAGTGCATCTAAAATCATCCTTTCCCCCCACTAATTTGTCTTTATTTAATTTTAGTCTTTTTATGAAGAGCTTGTTTGCTTCGATCTCCATTTGATTTGGTGGGGATTTGTGTCATCCACTCATTAGAAAAAATATAATATATATATATATATGTATTGCATCTATTTGGTGATCAAGTTTAAGTCAAAATCTTGTAGGGTTTCTCCGCAAACCCACATTGGTGGGGCGGTTTAAGACAATTTCCTTTATTATTGATAAGTGAAGTTTAGCATGTTAAGGGCATTCAATTGGATCTACTAGTTGAATAACATTTGCATATGTATAAATTTATGGTTAAGATTATTCGTTTCTCTTTTCATACCTTAAAAATCTAATTATTTTCAGTTTTAATCTCGACTATTAAGTTCCACTCATCCAATGATCCAAAATCACCGTAGACTAAAAAAATCAAACTGTGTAAAAGTTAAAAAAAATTACACTGGTCTTGGATCATTGGATAATTACAAATATATGGTTATGATTATTCATTTACACTCATTCAATGATCCAAAATTAATGCAAATTAAAGAATTTTATATTTTGTAATTGGATCTTATCTTTGAATAAATATATAAATGATTATATTATACTTGAGTTAACCTTCTTTGGATGAGAATCTTTATTATATAGTATGAGAATTTGGTCTAAATCTTTGTAATAGCATTAGCCCATGTAATTTATATATCTTATATGGGAGAGATCCACTTTCACTAGTGTAAAGCTAAGTGAGATTTTTCACTATTGATATTCTACCAATCAGATCGTTGGTTTTCATGTTCTATTTACGTAGATCGTAGTAAACTAGCAATATCTAACTATTTATTTATGTAAAAAAATATTCCGACCGTTGAATGTGTATTAATAAATATATTACTTTAGATCATCATGATAAAGATATCGAATTGATTCAGAAATTTGTGTGCATAATAAGTACAATAAACAATATTGGCCTATGGGAATTTCTTGATTGCCTAATTTGTTTTGATTTTGGGTTAACTTTCCTTTTCAAAAAATTATCTTTCTTTGTTCATATAACATGTCTTTATCAATAGATACTTCAAATGTGCACAATGATTTTCAATGGAATCCAAAGTGTCTTCTTTGTGTTTTTGTTAATTTTTTTTTTAAAAAGTTCATATTTGAACTTATTAAATATGAGAAGTTTGCAATCATAGGAGGTGAGAAAAACAAACCTAATTAAAATCTTTTGCAAATTTGTCCACATGATTTTTTTCTTTTATCGAATTAAATATTACAAATTCTATAACTATTTGAAGAAAAAAGAGAGAAAGTTTCTTCGCACAAATTCAAACCCTTAACTTTAACGTTATTAAACTTGAATTTACATAAAATTTTACCATTGAATTAATAACGTATTATATTAACTTAATTTAATTTTATATTATCTATAACTAACAAAAATATATATTCATATTATAAATATACTTTAATCTTTGGGTAAAACTTTGATACACGGGCTGTGTAAAATTAATTTTACACAAGCCTGTGTATTTACACTATAAAAACCCAAATCCTAAATTCCTAATCATAACACTAAAAAACTAAACCCTAAACCTTAAACCCTATACACTAAATTCTAAACATCAACCTTAAATTCTAAACCCTACAACCTAAACCCCTAAACCTTAAGCCCTAAACTAAAACCCTAACCCCTAAAACTAAAAGGCACGTGTAAACTAAAGTTTACACGGCCTGTGTATCAAAGTTTTTTCCTTAATCTTTTCCCTAATAAAATCATATGTGGTGAAAGAAAGAAAAACCTAAAAAACTTTCCATGTATGCAAATTAAAGGTCCAAATGAACAAATCCATCACCTAACTTGGTATTTATATTCTTTATATCAAAAGTATCTTTTCAACTTCTAAAACATACTTCTAATAAAAAAGCATCTAAAATATACTTAATTTCCCCACTAAAAAAATCCTTGCAACACTATAGAAAAAAATTAATGGAATCACATGAAAGATAATAACAAATAAAATCAATGGGCTAGATTATTTTGCCCATGTTTGACAATTAATGGATAGCTGATAGCTGATAACGAATTACATCAGCTGATTTGACTAGTGAATTAAATTAGCTAATTGTATAAAGGTGTTTGGTAAAATTAACTGACATCTAATAGTTGTTTGATTATTTGAACAAGCAAAATGACATATAAGAACATGATTATATTTGATACTTGTTTGAATAATTTATTAGTTATTAACATTTTGCATCTATTAAAATTAACTAAATTATGAAAATTATTTTTTTAATATCATTACTGAGTATATATGAGGATGTACATATTATATTTTTATTTGTAAAATTATCTTTTAAATATAATTTTTTTTAATTATTAAATTTAGATTCATATATGAGGATGCATATATTAATTTTAAAACATTTGAGGTGGACACAGGTCCACCCAATCATACACATACATCCGCCACCGAATATAATATATATAATCATTTTTTAGTTATATGACTTTACTTAAGTATATAAATACGAAGTGTTTTGCTTTACTTTTTCTTCTTTCCTACCCCACTAATATCTCATGATGATTAGATGGATTTGGAAACAATTATTTCACTTAATCACGCTAATATTAAAATGCTAATGAGGGTTTAGGAAGATCATTACACTTTGCTTTCGGCCTTAATTCTGCCCAATCTCCTTGATTATCCAAAAGATCACTACTTTTGCTATATAAGTTTAAGTACTTAATTATGTGAATATATGCGCACGCGACTCACTATTTTCTATACACAATTATGGGCATAATTAAGAAAAGAAAACCCTACTCTATATTGGTATGAAGTACTATTAGAAGTGCATGGACTTTACACATTAAAAAGTATGTACTAATTAATTAATTTCCGAAAATTTATTCGATGCACATGATGTGTAGTCAATAATTTATATTTTAGGAGTTAGAAATTTAGTTTAGGGTTTAAGGTTTTAGTTTGTAGTGTTTAACATTCAATGTTTAGGGTTTAGTTTTTAAAAAGTAAGTATGTAAATTTGTGTAATTTGTTTACACAGTATTAAAAATTACTCTTAATTTAGCTTTGGATCTTGTTGGTTCAGTCCCAAAATGTAAAAAATGAAAATACCATTCAAGAAGACAAATTGCACAAAGGTGTATATAAATACAATTGTCCGTGTTTGGGTTAAGTTATGGTCAGATTTTAAAAAGTTTCAAGTTCAATCTCAAATTAGACCTGATCCAACTCGATGGCTTGTTTCACTCTTTAAACATAAATAGAATATATAACAAAACATTTTAGGTTAACATTTATATATTCTTATATTTAAATTTACTTTTTAAAATGTATGTTAATTTCTTTATTTGAATTCATGTTTTTTCCTCACTCAATCTCAACCATTTAACCACTTATATATAGATAGAGATTGACTTTCAAGAAGCATTATAGAATTAGATGAACTAATGTGGTGAAAGTTTTGAGTGAAAATGGAGCACTATTGGGCAAAGAGAAACAAGTTCTATTGGAAGGATGTGTGTGTTCATGAGAGATTATATAAATTGTTTAGTGGGGTTTGCAGGGACGGAGTAGGGTCGAGGGCGCAAAACATAAATATTTAAAGTTGAATGACAAATTCATAATTATTTTAATTGTTTAGTGGGCTTTGCGTGATCTTTGTTTATGATTCTTTATTTTTGTTGTTTAGTTAGGTCAAACACCTTCTCTTCGGCACATTATTTTATGTGCCCCATAGAAGTATGCTATCATGAACCCTCTCCTCTCCACTTTTTAAAATGTATTAGATCATTAAAATTTAAACTTGTACACTAAATGATTTGGAAACTACTAAGTGATTTGTACACTAAATGATGATCCCTAAATGATTTGGAGTTTCATGATAAAGGATAGTGGTGAATTAGGGTTTGGTTGGAAACTACTAAGAGGTGGAGGTTTTTTTGGTATAATCATTTGCATTCAGTTTATTGGTTAATTAATTCGACTCGATACTGTAAAGGCTTATTACAGGGAAAACCATCTCAATCCCATTTGTTCCATTTGCAGGGTCAAAAGTTTAAACTTGTACACTTAAGAGATCTAGTGTCTCATCCTACTAGATCATCTGGTTGTTGGTCTTGAGAGGTGAAGATAAATCTTAGGTTTTTTATGATTAAGACTTGATTACATGTAATATATTTGATTGAAAGAAGATAAGCATGGGTGCATTGTAACCATTTAGTGGTATGTTAGCAATCCAAACTCGGATAAACTGAATATAACTTAAATCATAATAGATTTAAAAAGAATTTGTAAAATTAAAGTGTGTTACCTAAATTAAGAGATAAATTAATGCTCCTTTAAATGAAACTCAAAAAGATACCCATATTATTAATTATCAGTTGGTATAACGGAGCAAAACATTAGACCACTTAGTAAAATTAAAATTTGAACTTATATATTGTGAATGAAATAAATTAAATTAAAAAAATCTCTTATGTAATGACTATTTACGATACTATTATAAAAAATATTCCATATTCCAATTAGGTGAAAAGAAAGAAAAAAAGTAAAGGTTTCGTCGGCTATTTATTTCAATGAATGCCCATATGGTAGGTATTGTTAAAAGAAAGCCCATATTATTGGTTGGTTTGGGCTTTACAAACAATCTTTTGAGGTCCCATCACCTATTTTAAAGTTACTATACATGTGGAGCAACTTTTTAATCTCATCCAATATTGTTTTTTTTAGCTCTAAATAAGATACCCTCTTCTTATTTTTAATTAAGTAGTATTACAATAATATTTTTAAAGACAAATGTTAACATTTTAATTCGCATAAAAGATAAAGTCAGGGATGAACTTAGAGGGTAGTCGTCCACTAAAAATTTGAAAATTTTATATTATTTAAATTTTTTTTAGAATTTTTTTATATTTTTCTATTGGAAATCTAATTTCGCCCCTTTAAAATTTTATAGGTTCGCCCTCTTAACATAAAGTTCTGCGTCCGTCTATAAATAAAATGGATGAGCACATGTGACCATTAGATCAATTAGTGGATCTCTTTTCTAGCTCTAAATAAGATACCCTTTTCCTTTTATATTGGATAATAGATCTCTAGAGCCTAGTCTATCTTCTTCTTATTTTCTTTTATATATATAGACACCAACGTAAGATTATATATGAGGTGTGAATTTTTAAAAAAATTATACTAAAAAATTAACAGTTATAAATTTCAAAATTTTAAGACTATAGAATTAAATCATTAATAAAACAGAAGTTAATTAAATTATTATATGAAAATCTAAAATTTCTGAAAATACGATCACTTTTCTAACACTCATGAATCCATATCTTCTCTATATATATCGACACCAACGTGAGATTATATATGGACTCCATGCAATTGTACCCGGCTCTCCCCCACCCCCTAAGTGGCTTACAAATTTTCACAAGCATCTTTCAATATTAATACATTATTGATAGGTCCCAACACAATCAATATTCCATACTCTTTAAAACATAATTTAAATTAGTTATATTTCGGTCAATATTTTAATCTCCTTGTAATATATGTAAATTATGGGTTTAATCCAAATACTCTAATTTGATTAATTTTTGTCTTCATGCTTTTGGAATTTTTTATTGTCAATCAAGACCTGAATGATGCGGATGAATATAACTAAACTAAATTATAAGGACTTAAAATGATTAAACTAGAGAACATGAACAAAATCTACATTTATGCATAATGCAGAGATTGATAACAAAATTTAATAGATTTAATGACTATAGTTTAGGTCAAAACTGAAATTTCAAATTCTAAAAAGGACTAAATCTATCATTTAGAATCAAACTTACCTTAATAAATTGTGGTATGTTTAATGTAAGTCAAATTATTTTTAATACTAGAATTTGTATGAGATTCACTCATTGGTATAGTGGTTAAAGATGTTTTTGTTGTCACATCTTATATGTGTACGAATCTCGACATTTGCATTGGGAATATATTATTTATGTATTGGCATAATACCCAAAAATGTCCCTATTCTTTTTTGAAGCAATTTAGCCATCAACGTTTTATTTTGGATTAAAATGACCCTTACTTGAATGAAAAAATAGTTAACTGACGCTAAACAACTTGAAATGACTTGACATAATGACATGTTAGAAGAAAAAATATTTTATACAATTTTATAAAACTATTTTTGACTGATGTGTTATTCTGTAAAGTCAACATATTTGCTTATATTGCCCTGTTATCACGGCATGCACTGCCATGTAGGTTTGCCACATCATTTCAAGTCATTTAGCATTAGTTGATTAACAGTTTTCATCCGCAGATAGACCATTTTGACCCAAAATGAAACGTTAATGGTTAAATGAGCCAAAATGACTATCTGGTCTAACGTTATGGGCATTTTTTAGCATTATGCTTTGTGTATTTAATAAAAAAATATTAGAATTCGTATACCATGATAGTCTCAATAGGGCAAGCATTCGATCACGTCGAGTAGAATAATTTTTAGTTTGTTGAGTTGATAAGTCTTATTTTATAACTCAACCTTTATTTGAATTTTTTCGAGTCAAGTTGTTAGAGTTTTTTGTTTAAATCTAATTGGAAACATTTACAATATTATGGTATTAATTGTTTCAAATTTAAATAACTTTTTATAACCATATACGATATATATATATTCATATCTTTTCAAATGCAATATACATTTAACTTTTTCATATTTAAAGTTATTCAATATTTTATTTATTATTCAAACTTTATTTAAAATTTATTCGAGTCAAATTTATTTAACTGCAAAAATTTTGATATTTTTAGTTGAGTGGAATTTTACTCGCCTATGCCCACCTTTGCATGATGTAATGCATACCAACAGAACATGTCTGGCTGGATGCCCATTGTCCACAACCAACATCTCCCCTCCGTACACAAAGCTGTATGAGGTTTGTAAGGAACACTAGGAGTCTTCGTTGTCAGATATCGGATTGAATATGATTCGATTTTTCGGATATCTAATTTTTCAGATCAACAATAAAATGATTTGTATTTAATTCGAAAAAATCAGATATCTGAATATTTGGATATATATTATCCGAAAATATAATTTGATTTAACTATTTTTTAAATTTAAAAGTTATATTTATGAAAATTTCGAAAATTCGAATATAACAAACAAAAAAATGTTAAATATAACAAGATTCTCATCTATGAAAATTTTAATTTTTTAATTTTCAGATGTAACAATCATTAAATTTTAAATATAACAAGATTAATATTCATGAAAATTTGAATTTTCGGATAATCCGAAACTTGAAACATTACGATCAATATTCGATTCAAAAAATTTAAAATCGAATCGGTTCAACGGATAATCGAATTAGATCGATCGAATCAGATACTTTTGAACACCCTAATAACACCCACACATATCAACTTCCTTTTAAGTTTAATTGCCCTCATTTCTTTGAATTATGAGGTTTGTAAGGAACATTCACACATATTATACTGAGATTCGAACTCATACAAGATAAAACAATATGAGCATTCTCAACCACAAAATTAATTAGTGGATCCTACTATTATATCGATTTTACTATTATGTCAAATCTTACGTTGTTATTAAATAATTTTCAAAATCTAAAAAAAAAAAACTTATTTCCCCTTATAATAACGGTAAAAACTCCCAAATATTGCTCTTCAATCCCCCCCCCCCCAACAATGTGGCTCTCTCCACTTTATTTCCAACAATGTGTTGTTCAATATAGTAAAATTAGAACTCAGATTCCTTTCAATCCGTCTTTGAACAGTAATTTTACATGTTAAAAATAAACTACTAAAGTCATGTTCCTTTCAATCCGGCTTCAAACAGTGAAAATAATGGACACTGTTCAAAGTCGGATACCTTTCAATTCGTCTTCAAGCTTATTTTCAACTTTGTGTTTATTTTCTGGATAAATACTATTTAAAGTCGGGTTCCTTTCAATCCGATTTTTGACTTAACTAGTAAACCACCATAGATCATGAAATAATCTGCCCTGGACCACATTGTTGGAAAAAAAATTCTAACCACAATATTTGGGTAAATTTGCCTTATAATAACCATTTGTCATTTTGATTTTACATATAAATAATGAATGTTAAATCTTTAATTGAGTTGCTGTCGTGAGTAATCAAATATCAGTTCATTAAAAATAAGTTAAAATTGTTTTTAAAAGATAAAAATTATGATAATAATAATTTTTAGTCTTTTAAAATTCTATATAATTTTTTAAACGAAACAACTAAAAATTGCTTACACTAATCTTTTATCCAGTGACATACTCAAGATTTTATATTAGGGGTGAATTTATTAAATTTTAAGGGGCGAATTTATAAAATTTTAGAAGGGACGAAAATAGATTTTTAATAAAAAATACATAAAAAATTTCTAAGTCATATATGAATTTCAAATTTTTAGCTTGACCCTGATATGACACCACAACGACCAATCATATTATAACACATAAACTTAATAATATTATCATTTTGAACATGTCGATAATTTAATTAGTTATTGAACTGACATGTCAGCGTATATGTTAGTTTGATATATTTTTTTCAAATATAATTATCGATGCGAGAGAAAAATATGATACCCATTTAAAAATTAAAATCAAGTACCACCAACGTGGGTGGTCCAAGTGGTAAGTAGCTTGATATCGCTTAAGCAGGTATCGAGTTCGAAGCTTTGTGTATGAAGAAAATCTCAATTGGGAGACTCGCCCACCAAAACTAGTTTTGTGAGACAACCTGAATTAATCGAATTAGTCAAGACAACACTCTAAAAATATGATTGAAAAAAAACTCAAAATCAAATATATTTGAATAATAAACCTATAGAAAAACCAGTCAAGAGACATATAGTTATGTTATAAAGGGAGAGAGGAAATCATTAACTTGCATATGTAACGGGACCACAATTTTAATTCACAAGACATATTATTAGATCGAAGAATTAAATGTCCAGTTACACGAGTCAAATACATTTCTCTCTCTAACGTGAGATTTTGTAACAGGGATTAGTTTTAATTGTAAAAATCTGATTTTTTGTAAATATTTTTTCACCGTAATTTTTAAAAGCAATCAAGCCTTAAAAATAAAGCTAAACAATAAAAAAATTACACATAATTTCATTGCCTGTTAATTTTTTCCCTCAAATTATGGATTACTGGATTTGGTCTCCTAATATGTTTCATTTTACCATTATTTTTAAATGATACCGGATAATTTTTATTACTTAGAAAGAGAGCCAAACAAAGAGATTCAAACACAATAATCATGACGAATAATAAAGAAATAAAAAATAAAAAAGAGAAAAAATAAAAAGACTCTTTTCATTCATGAAAGAGGAAAACACAGTCATGCCAGTAAAAGATGCTCTCACAATTTTTCAGTGTCTTAAACCTAACAACAGAAGAAGCAATAACTTGAGAAGAAAGGATTAGAAAGAGAGGCGGTATTGTCACACATTTTATTGATTGAAAGTCATAATATCTTTAATGGAAGGCCAACTGATGTATACAACAAGAGAGAAGAGGCTGAGAAGTTAATTGAGAAACAAACTAACAACCCTAACTGTTACAATACCAACTGCCTCAGGCAAACAATACAGAAAACCCTAACGTCTATACAAGACACGTAGACGCTAATATAAACACTAACACTTGTATGGATAAACATAAGCTCAATTCAATGGTAAAAGGTCAAGGGAGTTGTCAACAAATAATAGATAAAGTAAATTTCCTAGACGTGTGATAAGTGATGAATGACTGGCGAGCGAAACCAACAGTCTTGCAAGCTACTTCGCTAAATAGATCTGAATGCATTGACAAACAACCACAATAAGGGATTAAACTACTGAACTACCACCGACAATCGTACATCAGAATCAAGCATCGTGAGAAACTCTACACGAACGCAAATCTACCGCAAAGGTAGGCGAATAACGTGTCATAAGACATAAGCGTGCCATAAGATAGGGGAAAAAAGTGCCACAAAGACAGAGAAAACTAACGCAACAATATGTGCGAAGGAATCCAATACAACAAGATTTCAATACAAAAAAATCTAAAAATGCCGACGAAAATGCAAAAATAAAAACGAAATATAAAAAAGTAAGAGAGATGAATACCGACGGTCGGCGACCAGCATCAAAACTAATACCGTCACTAGTTAAGTGAAAAATGAAAAGAGTGGGAGGCGACATTTTACCATTTAATTCTTTTATTTTAATTTATTATAACTTGATAGTCAGTGTAAATAATTTATAACGTTAACTATTTTTATGAAAAATACTTACGTGAATTTCTCTTAACAATAACTTTTCTGGCACAAAAACATCCGTGAGAGTGTTTTTAAGAAAATGTACCGATGATTATAGAATCAGACTCTAGAATCAAGGTATTATCATTACACATAGTTTTCTAGTTGTCCTTCTGACTTTTTAGGACTTTGCTCTGACTACTTTAGACTTATTCGTGTCATACACCTAATTTTGGTGAGTAAGTCTCTCAGCAAAATTTTTTTTATATACAAAGTCTCAGACACGAGACACGTTTAAGCGATACCAAACTATTGATCACTTAGATCAATCTCGTTAGTAGTTAATAGTACCAATTGAAAACCATTGGAAGTGGAGGGCATCTTGCCTACAATTCAACATCCACCATTGTCAACCCAAGTTGGTCAGTCCAACCTTAATCCAAAACTCCAAATCCGGTGAAAATCATACCAACATATCTTCTACATTAATGATTATTTTAACTTATCCTAATTCATATTAATTCAGGGATTAAATCAAATTTTTTTCTTACTTCCTTTCAAGTATGAGAAATGGAACACGAATAGAAATCTAATTGAGTTTTGATTAAAATTTTATATGTTATATATTATATTCTAGATATATTTGATAAAAAAATATATTGACTAATTCAGTTTGAACTAGTAGCGGATCCATAAAACCACCATGGTCTATGATAATAATTATATATTTATTTCTTTAAAAACCTGACAAATATAATTTAATGTAAAAAAATTAAAAAATCTACGTATCCATTTAAAAGATATTAAAATTTTGGATTCTATTTTTTAATCCATCAATAATTTGCATTTGATTTTTACTTACGCATTCTCTTAATGAGATAGTATTATACTATTTGAGGTGACAGATAGAGTGACGTCATCTCAATGGGGTGTTTGAACTTTGAACATTGTTTAATTTAGTTTACATTTCTAATAAATGTAATGATATGTCCTCACTTGAATTCATATATATATATATAAAGCTGTATAATACCCTTTATATTTAAGTTATAAAATTTAAAACTTAAATATCTAGTCCTAACACCTTAAAACTTAAACCATAAACCTTAACATCTAAATTTTAACCATATATTTTAAATTTTACGTCATACAACCTAAACTCATAGACCTTAAATCACAACAAAAATATTTAAACCCTAAAATTAAAAAGCTTGTGTAAACTACAAGCTTATTGATCAAAGTATTTTCCTATATATATAGAAAGAGATTTATGCTATGTCTCATATGTCTTAATGCTAAAAAAATTAAATTTTATAATCTAATTTAATCTTAAATTTTAAATAATAAATTTTAAAAATTAAATTTTAAACTCAACTTTTTTAATATTGGAGCATACCAAAAAAAAAGAGACGGAGAGTTTTTATTCGTGTGTATTTATATATATAACTGAATTCTGAGTGAACACAAGGAATATATATAGAGAGAAAGGTATAGACATATCACCATCTCCCTTTCTCACTTCACTCCTCTTTGTTTTTCATTCTCCCAATATCTCTGTTTCACTCTCTATCTTCCTCCCAGTGTTGAATGAATGTTGAGATTAAACCTAAAATCATAAATCAAACAGAATACCCCCCCCCCCCAAACAAAAAAAACTAATCTCTCTTTAGATAATAGAGTAAATTTGTCACTAAAAATCTAGGCCTAATCTCCACGTTTTCCCCTGCTATAATAACATGGTTTCTCTTCAGTTTTGCCCTTTATCTTAACCTCAGCTATCCCTTTTCCTTGTCGTTTAAATACCCAGAATTTAGAAATCTGTAGTTTGTTTTTTTTGTTCATGGACTGCTTGAGAGAAATACAAGGAAAACAAGCTCATGATCCTGTGTTCATTGAGCAGATGAGTAAGTTGTCCTCGCCACCGTCGTCGTTACCGCGTTGCATATATGTTCCGGGGACACTTATCGTCGGCGCAGGGCCTTCGGGTCTGGCGGCAGCCGCTTGTTTGAAGGAGAAAGGTGTCCCGAGTGTGATCCTAGAGAGATCTAACTGCATAGCATCTTTGTGGCAGCTCAAGACATATGATCGCCTACACCTTCACTTGCCGAAGCAGTTCTGTGAGCTGCCACTCATGGGGTTCCCTACTGATGTCCTTACTTACCCTACTAAGCAACAATTCGTCGACTACTTGGAATCATACGCTCGGAGGTTCGACATTAGGCCGCGGTTCGACGAGGCAGTCTCGTGTGCCGAGTACGACTCGACGGTCGGTTTTTGGCACGTGAGAAGCGTGGGGTCGAAGGGGAATGAGATGGAATATGTGTGCCGGTGGCTGGTGGTGGCGACGGGGGAGAATGCGGAGGCGGTGGTGCCAGAGATCGAAGGAATGGAGGAGTTTGGTGGAGACATAAGGCATACTAGTTTGTATAAAAGTGGTGAAGAGTTTAGAGGGAAAAGGGTTTTGGTGGTGGGGTGTGGGAATTCAGGCATGGAGGTGTGTTTGGATCTTTGCAATCATAATGCCAAGCCTTCACTTGTGGTCCGAGACACTGTAAGAAAACTCTTTTAACTATAGCTATTGGCAATTTTTTTTCGAATTTTATATTAAGAGCGCAAACTGTTATCCTAACACCCTTTGGTCAAATATGGAGGAAATGACATTGATCGAACCTTTTTTTCCTTTTTGTGAATGGAACTAAAGGTGCACGTCCTCCCGCGAGAGATGCTAGGGACATCGACTTTCGGATTATCAATGCGGTTGCTCAAGTGGCTGCCCATATGGCTCGTCGACTGGTTCCTGTTGATAGTATCGTGGTTGATGCTTGGCGACACGGCACGGTTCGGACTAGAGCGGCCTCGGTTGGGTCCGCTTCAGCTCAAGAATGTATCCGGAAAGACCCCGGTGTTAGATGTTGGAACGCTCGCCAAAATCAAAAGTGGAGACATTAAGGTACTTTGCCTTTTCTCATTCATATCACATCACCTTTCCTTTCCCATTTGCCTACTAACGAACTAACCAGTGCATATGATTGATACTGTGTGTTATGATACTGTTGCTTTCCGTTTTTGCTTCAACGTGTTTTTACCTTGTAATAACATTCCAAAACTTGCAAAACATTCCCGACCAAAAGGTTAATGCAAGTGTTTTTTCAAAAAAAATTATATCATAGGTTAGCTCGTCACGTTATCTATAGTCCCAATTAATAAAACCCTTATTTCATTATTTTTTTCATATTATTATTTTTACCAAGTGAATCTTCACTTGGTAAAAATTAATTTTTAATTTAATTTATAATAAATATGATTGAAGATTCACCTCGTAAAGATATGATAAGGAAAAAATTAATGAGATGAATAATTTGTATTGGTTGGGACTATAGATGATGTAGCGAGCCGGACTTATGATATAATTTCTAGTTTTTTCAAGAGTTAATTGTACCACACGTGTTTAAACTATGATTTTCATTCTAAATTGGTCTCTCAACTTTTGAATATTTCAATTTCATCTTCAAATTATAACTTTTATTCTAAATTGTCCTCCAAAATTTTAAATGTTCCAGTTTTATTCTCAAACTATGACCATCATTCTAAATTAGTCCTCCAACTTTTGGATGTTTCAATTTCATTCCCAAACTATGACCCCATTCTAATTTGGTCCCCAAATTATACCCCCATTCTAAATTGATCCCTAAACTTTTGAGTGTTTCAATTTCATAACCAAATTATCGTTTATGCCGCACCATATTATTACATAATACACATCAATGTTTACATGACAATTAACGATTTTTATAAACATTTTATTAAATAAGATATGATTAGCATATATTAATAGTTTGGGGATGAAATTGAAACTCAAAATGTTCGAGGACCAATTTAGATTGAGAATTTTAGTTCTAAAAACGTCAAAGTATGTCGTCAGTCCCTTTACTTTGATAGGATTTTGAGATTAGATCCCTACATTTTTATCTCAACTGAGAATTGTTGGCATTCACTATAGGTATGTCCAAGCATCAAGCGTCTAAAGCCACATGCTGTGGAGTTTGTGAATGGCAAAACTGAAAACTTTGATGCAATCATCTTTGCAACTGGTTATAAGAGCAACGTGCCGTCATGGCTAAAGGTAGTACTATATATTTTCTTAATTCTTAAAGGTCAAAATTGAGGTTTAGATCCCTCTATTATACTTAAATTTAAGACTTAATTAACATACTTTTAAAATATAGCAAAACTTGGTCTCTTTACTTTTATGTCATTAATTAGTTCAAATAGTTAACATAGTTAATAACTATGGTTTTTATGTGTGTGTGTGGGGGGGGGGGGTTCTTAAGAAAACACCCCTTGACAAAAAAAAAATCAAAATCAACTTGTTGATTTAGAAAGAGGGTTTCCAAAACAAGTCGACAATTAACCAGATTTGTTAACGATGTTAACACGTGGGTAGAAACCAAATTTTGTCAAATTAAAGTAAAGGGCTAAACTGAACCCCAAGTGGAGTGACAAAGGCCTTGTGCTCAAGTCTTGCGTCGGCACTAATTCTGGATTTGATCCCTGAACAACCCCACAAGGATTATGTCTTGGATTTGAACATGGTAGAGGGACCAAAACCATAATTCGACCATTGTTTAAAGATAATAAAAGAAGAAGAAAAAAAGGGCTAAAGATAATTTGACCATTGTCAGGAAAGGAGGATGTTCTCAGAGAGAGATGGGTACCCTCGAAGGCCATTCCCTAATGGGTGGAAAGGTGAGTGTGGGCTATACGCCGTGGGATTCACTAAACGTGGATTGCTTGGTACTTCCATGGACGCTCAGAAGATAGCTGAAGACATCCAACGGTGCTGGAAACAAGAATCAAAGCATCACTACTTTACCAACAATTAGCTGGTTTCGTAAGACGAGACACTAGAATCCTTAAACAAGATTAGATGTTCGAATCTTGACGCTGTAAATGGAGAAAAACTGAATTGGGAAGATCGCCCCATAATAAAACCAATCTGGATTAGTCAGCTAGTGGGTCACTACTTCAGCACCAATCACCACCAACCATGATTGAGAACCATTCTTTTGACTCTTTTTTTGGGGTTTGGAATTCAGTGAGATAAACCGATTTTTGGTCGAAGATGAAGAAGATATACACACTAATACATGACTCCACACATGAACCAGCAGCATTGGATTTTTGGTTGAAGAGCTGATAATTTTTTTTATGAAAAAGCAAAGGTGAGAGAGAGTTTTCTCAGTGAACCCTTATCTTCTTTACCGGTGATAGAAAAAAGGGATTGGGTGTTGTTTGGATTGTGGGAAAATCTTAGACTTTGTACATCATGTACATTGCCACTTTTCTCTAATTAGCCATGACTTGTCTTTCTTTAGGGGTTTTGTTTTCTTTGTTGGTGGTTTGTATAGTGAATCTAAATGTCAAACATTACACCATGTTTCTTTTGCGATTGTTAATTTGGTAGTTTTGAGGTCAAATTGGTCTGAACAGATACAATAAATATGATTATATAATTCCAAAAATAAATTTAATATTTAATTCTAACTTCGTCCATCCTATTTCGCTCAATCTTTGTCGATTTAAATCCCTAATTAAGAGGATATCCACCGGAAAATCTCCCAATTTTCCTTAGATTGCGTAAACCGGTAGAAATTTCACTATGTACAAAATCTATGCATAGTTCTGTCCCTGGTATAAGGGATATATAAATAGTGGGAAAACGTTTTTTTTTTCTTCTTTGATGTTATTATTTAGGATAAAATACATCAAATATTATTTAATTGTAGGTTTAGTAATAAATATGTCATCTTATTGTTAAATTTGAAACAGACGACTTGGTATAATAACAATTGTTGAGATATTTGATTTTGATATAACTTAAATGAAAAATATTTTTGGACTTCAATAAATTTGTAAAAATATTTCAAAAGTCTATTAACTCGAAAAATGTGATTGAAAGGTTTCCAAAGGATTTTTAACTTGTTTAAATGCTTTCAAAATAACCCAAAAGTCAAAAATAAACTTTGTGTACAGTTACACTTGTTAGTGTACCGGTACAGGTAAGTTGTGTATCGATAAGCCCTTTTGTCTTCAACGATCAAGTTTTTCCAGTAGTAAAATGGTGTGCCGATACACTAGGGTCTCTGTGGATACACATGTATCGTGTACCGATATCAGTGTAAAAATGTCCAACGGCTCTTTTTATTTTAAGCAGATGTACCGATACACTTGTACACGTACCGATACGCCCTGCTCCAGAAGTGCATTTAATGTTAGAAATAAAATCCTCAATAGCTAGTAACGACCACAAACTCTTTAGAGGGTTTAAAAGACCTCTTCAAGCATCCATGAAAGACTAAAAAATAACTTGACAACATTCATGTATTGAGAAAACAAGTTTTGTACTTAAAATTGTCATATTTCTTGTAAAAAACACTAGTGAGCCAAATTGTCACATTTGCTCAAGTATTTAAGATTTTGGGTGAGAGTTTAATTGTGCAAACTTATTTGCCTTGTGAGATTTTTTTATAGTTTGCTAAAATTGTTTCCTCGTGTAAGAGTGTTTCTCAAGACTTTGGGTGTAAGTCTTGGTTGTAAGGGTTATCTCCTTAAGCCCGAAAAAGAAAAGCAAATCTAGTAGATTTGAGAAAAACCTTAGTGTGAACAACTAAGGTAGTGAAGGTACACTCGCTTAAGTAGTCGAACCACTATAAACTATCGTTTACTATTTTTATTACTTAGTCATTCATCCACTAAAGCAAAAATTTAATTCACCACCCTCTTGGCATTCAGTTGATCGTTCGAGCCTCCCAACAACAATTTTAATCCCCAAAGCATATAAATTCTATTAATTTAATCATAATTTAAAATAATTTAATAAATTTAATCTTTCATATTTAAAATTTCATTAGTGAAGTGAATGTGTCGAACTTAATGTCATAATGAGCATATTTCATTAGTTATGTCAGATGTTCAGTAATAAAATGATTGTGTCTGCTAAATTATCATATGTCTCGATTATTAAATAGAAAAACAGTGATATCAAGTACTAAAAGTGGTCGGAAGATATGTAAGAAGAGTGAGGTGTCATAATTTTAAAATAAGAAAGTGTCAAATTATAATATACGTCGATTATGCAAAGTACAAGAGATCAAGAGTAGCAGTTGGATGGGCCATGAGAACCCCCCAAAGGCCATTTCTCCATTGGAGCTACCTTTATATGCCATCAACTGTCACTTCTATATGCTCTTTTTCTCTTGCAATTTCACTTACCAGCGGACTTTAAACTAAATCAATTGGTCAATTACACCGCCTTAATCACCTTTTCTTAACCTTAATGCTCTGCTTGTGAACAATCTTAATTCACGGTTCACATCAAAAGCCAATACGAAATATCTTACAAATTTATGTATATTTGACGCATCGATAATATTTTTTTGAATGATCCAAAGGTGATTATAAGGTAACATCTATTCATATGTATTCTTAATTCTTTGATAATGTACATATACCTTGTACACAAAGCAATTTGAACTCGTATCTTTTAGGATAATATAACGGCATTATCTGCTTCGACGATAATGATGTATAAAATTATCAAATATTAACCTTATAACAAAAAGGAGTTTTGGATACATTATTGGGATTCATGCAATCATAATGAACCAAATCTGATATGAATTGATTTCTTGCCTTCCAAAGTGATCTTAATTAGTTTCAGATGATATATATATATCTATCAACTTTCACCAAACTTTCTTTTGAAGTATCAATTAGCTCAACTGATTAAATCTGATTTAGTGGTTGTTCCCATAATTAGCTTGCTTGACATAGACATTTAATTAGGGGCTATTATTATTATTATTTGACAAAAAGAATTGGCATTTTCTTTGTTTATATTATTCTTAAAATCTTCTTCCTTTTTAGCTGATCTTATTTATGTCTCCACACTAAAAATAATTAAATTTAAGAGTTATATGTTAGAGAATTAGGGGTATAGTATAGTTTTTAAGATTTAGAGTTATAGTTTAGAATTTAAATTTTTAGTGTTAAACAATAAGGGACAGAAAATTTTTGTTCACATAATCAGTTAACCACTACTATTCAATCCATTGATTGATTAAACTGGATCAGTTACTGCAGAAGTTCATTATGAAATGACCCTTTCAATCAAATTACTCTATTTACAAAACTGCTTGAACTCGGGTGTTTTAAGATGGCTCGTTGATGAAAGCATTTGGATTAAACAATTTTCGCTCAACTCATCATCTATCGATCACAATCACACCTAATATAAACCCCAATAATTGGTCTAATTATAGTTTTAGTCGCTCTACTTTGATCGACGTTTCTTATCTTAGTAAATCCAAATTAATAATTTTGTCAACTACTGCGGTTAACAGTGGTAACCTGAATTTTCTTTTTTGTCATACTATTAATATTATAAAAAATAAAAAAGTCAAATTATACCAATTAAAATCTTGAAAGACCTATAAATGTTAAGGGTGAAAACATACAAATGACCACTAAACTATATTAAAACGATCTTTTTTGCCATTGAACTTTTAAAACTTACAAAATTGTTTTAAACTTTTGATTCAGTTACAAGATTGTCATTAAATATTTTAAATGTTACAAAAAGATCCTTAAATTTATCAAAATTCATCACTAATATGGACCATTCTGTAATAATCATTTTATAATTTCAAAAACTTCAATATCAAAAAGATCATTTTAGTATAACTTGGTGACCATGGGTACTCTACTCAGATACCAAAGAAAACAATTACATATTATGAATCATGATACTATTTGACATATCAAACATGGTCGTGACAAAATTAGAAATTAAATTTATCAGTATCAACAAGAAATGAAGGCATGAACAAAAAGAATAAGGAGGGAAAATATTAGGCTATTGAGAACCAAATAAAGGCATTGAATTGGGTTAGACTTAAGATCAACATTAAAGCACAAATTTTGTGCATCACTTAACCAACTAGATAGAGTGGTCCAATATTGCTAAGGTGCATATATCATCCACAAGGTTGTGATAGGCAAATTTGTTACTTCCTTCCTCTAATTGTACCAACACATCCATGGAGGTGGGCAAATCAAGGTCATCCATTTATTTTATTTGATGTGTTAAGCTGTCTCAATTTTGGGTGGTCCATGAAAATTGATTATCCCAAGGGTACTCATCTTTACATTTTCCTTCACAAAAAAAGGAATAAAAACTATAGTTTGGACCATTTCCCAAGCTCTTAGAAATGGACTGCCAATTAATTGTTCATTCAACAATGTGGGTTGCGTTTCCATATGGTATTTTACTTAAAACATTTTTCAAAATCTGAATGTTTCTTTTCATGGAATTTGTAATTAGTTTTCTTCACCATTGCACCACCATTATTGACTATTGGAATGGGATATTTTTAGGATGCTCCAAATTCATGTCATTGCTATGGATGGTTAAGTTGGTATCACAATTATAATGCATTCAAATAACTATAATCGAAAGGGTAATTACATAAATCATCACTGAACTTTACTCTTAAATCTATATTGGTCACTGAAGTTTCAAAATATTCAATTCACTCATTGAAGTTTAGACATGGATCACTAAAGTTTAGACATTTAACATTTTTTGTTACTCTTAAACCCCCAAATTGTCGCAAATGGTGGTCACTCGGTCCCAAATTTTACCAATCACTTTGTCTCGACCCCTTGAGTCTGAATTCGACCTCCATTTTGTCGAAAAGTGTTCAGAAGTTCATGAATCGGTTTAAAACCTTATGATTTCTCTCTCGTCGATCTCATTCCTCCGCCATCGGATAGAGCCCTTTTCTTAGTATGTTGTTTCTCTCATGCCGATGAATTTTTCCATCGTTCGAATCTTAGAGAAGTTTTTTCATTCGCCAGTAAATGGACGTCATCAAAAAGTTAATGAAGGAGTGACAAAAAAGTGTTCAATGTTTAAACTGCAAAGAGTAAATTGAACGTTTTGAAACTTCAGTGACCAAAATAAGTTTGAGAGTAAAGTTCAATGATGTTTTACGTAATTTAACCTAATCAAAATCAATTATTACAATATATAGAATTGGATCGACAATCTAAATAAATTTGGACTTGAACCTTACCATTAACTCAAGGCTCGTATGTGATTAGTAGTCGAGATGTATATTTTTGGTATAACCATCGTATTTAATATATTAGTTGATTAATTCGAATTGGGTACTGTAGAGGTCCATTATGAGGATCACCCTCATAATCCAATTTGTTTCATTATAATGTTAGAATTCAAATTGCTAACCATACTTAAAAGATCTAATACCTAATCCCATTATAAGTCTATACCTTGTGGTCAAGAGTCTCAAGACTTTAACCATCCTTTTATGAGTTCGTGACATTAATTGGGTTGAATTCGTTTTGTTATAGCCTATATACATTAGTTCATTGTATATGGTATTCTTAAATTATGTGTTATATTTTAAATTAGTTTCTAAACTTCAAAAATATCAGAATTAAGCCTTCAAACTATCAGTAAATTTTCAGTATGGTCCTTTTGTGCGTATGACATGAGTAATTAACAATGGGACCTGATGACGGGAATGGTATTAGTAGTTTGAAGACTGGAAACATTTTGAAGTTAGATCAATTTGCAATTCGAGGACTGTTAGAATGTAATCAGTTGAATCAGTGTAAACATAGAGCTTTTGAATCAAAATTTCAATCTTGAGGATGTTAATCAAGTGAGACTTGTTTCGGAAAAGTTACTTTAAAAACAAAATAGACCCTTGAGAAAGGAAATTATTAGTGGGGTTTATCAGGTGGTGGTGGGAAATTTGACCAGTTCCTATCATAAGAACTTGGTGTTTGAGCTTTGCAGATGAGAGCTAGTACCCAAAGTAGTTGCATCACATTCACAGGCATTTCCCAACGATATATAAGTGTCAGAGTTTCATTTTGAGATGGACGATTCATTAGTTGATCATCTTTGCCCAGTGTAATCAACATCTCTTAATAAAATTGTATTTGCCGATAAAAAAAATCTCCCACCGCCTTTCCTTCATCGATTGATTTATCAACAATGACATGTAATAGACATCTTCATTTGTTCAATTCATTGACATAGATCTGAATTATTACATAAAGACAACCAACAACAATAATTCGAGTGGTGAGAATGAATATAATTAGATATATGATGATTCGAGTGGTGAGGGGATCGATCTTCTTTAAGTAAGATTTCAAGTTCGAGTTCAGATGAAACAACATTGGTTGAGCTTATCTCGTATTTAGGTATCTGATCTGACTCAACTCCTGATATAGTCGAGGTTTAATGAGACTATTGAATATTAGGGAGTCTAGGTCCAAATAAGAACTTGTTAATTGGGTTGGCTTTCGATTGGATCGATCTAGGTAGGTTCATTCGAGTCAGATTGTTTTAGGTTACTTATTCGATTCATTTTGGATACAAGTTATTTCTACTTCAAATTAAGTGAATTTAATGTTGTCTATTTATATCAAATGAATTAAATCAGATTTTCAAGTTTAGATAATCGGGTTAGTTCTTGATCTGGTCAATCTGGGTCGACTCATCCGAATTTTCAAGTCAGATTATTTTAGGTTACTTATTCGAGTTAATTTGGATTCAGGTTATTTCTTCTTCAAATTGAGCAAATTTTAGGTTGTTTATTTATATCAAATTGAGTTAGGTAGAATTTGTCCTTTCAAGAACATCCGATAAAATTGAAATGACACGGAGAGAACTTAAATTCAGATGAAATAAATCAGATTTTCGAGCTCAGATCAGAAGTAACATGTATCTAAACATAACAAACGCTATGATTATCACAGAACAACGATGACATCAGAATGTTAAAGCTATTTGATTACCAGAAAATGATTGAGGAATTTAGACAGATTACTGGTAGGCATTGCTACAAAGGCAGGAGGGAGAACTTTTAACATGTCTGAAAAGGACAAGACGAGCAAACGCGTGCATGTAGATTGAAATTGACATGCTATAAGATTATTCGAAGAAGACGAATCCACGTCACACTGATGTGAGAGACTGTAGAGAGAGAAAGAGGAGTTCATGCAAAACTGTGCTACTCATTATTTCCTATGTTTTATTTTTTTACTCACACTTGCTCGATTTGGCAATTTCTCGAATTAGGTTGTGATTGTGAGGAAGTTGGGACCGCCACTCTCTCGAAAATTAAGAACACGACCTTCGACTCAATCTTCTGGGTGAGCATTATTCAGTTTAAATTGAATTAACTAATTGGTCGGCTAATTTTAGGTATGATCAGTCAACGGTTAAGAATTTTTTCAAACTTCAGTTATTGGTTAATTTGGTTTGAAATCGGTTAATTTACCAAATTAACCAGAATTAGTATATATTAAATATTATACATAATTTTGGTCACTGTACTTTTAAAAGTTATAAAATGATCATTCAATTTTTTGATATGTTATAAAATGTTTATTAAACTTTTTAAAATTATCAATAATTTATAATATGCAATGATCATTTTGTAATAGTTTGATAAATTTAATGATTGTTATGTAACTTTTGAAAGTTCAATGACTAAAAACATTTTAGCATAGTTTAGTGATTATTTGTGTACTTTACCCAAAAACTTATAACACATACTTTGGTTAATTCAAAAATCGACCAAATTAACCGAAATTTATTTATTTCGGTTAACGGTTAAAGAAAAAAAATCGATTGATTCGATTTTGGCTAATTTGTTTCGACTACCGACTGAATTAACTAAATACACACTCCAGCAATCCTCAGCTTCACATATTGAATACACTAAATAATTTTTGTGTTACAAACTATTGTTGGAATGAATAGTAAAGAGTTGGATGTATCTTAAGTAAAATGTTGGGGTGAAGTATTATTGATAAAGAAAACAATACTAGTGGAGCTTATCTCTCATTATGGTTTGATCAAATTTGACTTCGAATTTAATTGAAATCCAATATCACAATTCAACATTGAAATTTCAACCCTTCTAAAAGTTCAACATGCTTTTTCACCTCTCTAGCTCATTTGTGATTGAAGGAGACAACTAATCATAACAAAGAAAAGAGATCAAGAAGATAAAGGGTGGGGAATTAAGGAAAGATGATTTATATGCTTCATGAAAGCAAAGCATTCATACCAACTTGCCCACTTTTACTCCCTCCCCCCCCCCTTTGATTTGAATCCATATTTGTTTGGTAGAATTTAAATAGTGATTCCGTGTTGGTTATTTGTTCGTGTCATTTTAATTCCGAATCATTTTAAGTTCGAAGCATTTAGGATTTAAATTGTTGGTTTTTTATGGTTAAATCAGATTATGTTCGAGTTAATTGAGTGAGATCTTTATATTTGAATTAGAATTTAATATTGACATTTTTTTTCTTTGCTTTGTGATTGGCTCGTCAACTTTTTATCAATTTATCGGTAATCATGGATATGCTAAGACTCCCTCATTTGCATTTAGACAAGGACTCACCATATTTGTTAAAGATTAGAAACAAACAAAGCACTCAATAAGTCAAAGTATGCCAAGCACTTTTGTGTATTGTTAGGACGGGTCAAGATTTAAAATTGAGAGGCAAAACATAAATATTTGAAAGTGAAGCAAATTCATAAATAAAATTTTAAAGAAAATTATTTAGAAGGACAAAAGTGAGAAAAAAAAAACGGAGGGTAATTGCCTCTCCCCGCCCTTATATAACTTTGTAAGGAGAATCAAAACATTATTTGATTCATTATTAGTAGAGTTTTAAAAGCAAAATCATATATTTTTACTTTGAAATTAATGTGTTGATAAAAAAAAATTTACTCTTTTAAAAACTTTGAGAAGTTCCGTAGTTTAGTGACTATTAATATACTTTATCCTTTCAATTTTTATCTTAACTCTATTCCCTATTAAAGATTTATAAATGATAAAAGATAGTGTTACATTAAATGATCTAAAATGTAAATTATCGAAACAAATTCGATTATGCTTTTAACAAATTTGTCTCAAACATCAATTGGACCCTAACATTTTGGTGTTTTTTTTTTCTCTTCATTTATGGGTTGTTCATTAAATTTTGGGTTGGATCATGGCAACAACAATCCATTTCAAATATCTTTCAATTATTTTAACCCAAAACCCAGATGAACAAAAAGCCCAAACCCAATTCTTAAATGGAACCCTAAGAATCCATACTCAGAAATCAACATATATATTTGCTATTTTAACCTAATTTTGCCGCAATTCCCATAGTTCTAGGGTTTTTTTTGAAGCATCACCGTCGGAAGAAATGGTATTAAATCATTACTGTGGATTAATTCTCTATGTCATTGTTGTTCATGGAGAATTTTAATATAAATTTCACTCTAAATTTTGAATTTTGTTCCTTTTTTTGATAGGGGAAAGGAACTGGAAGCTTTGGAAAGAGAAGGAATAAGACTTATACCCTTTGCGTTCGATGTGGACGCCGTAGCTTCCATCTCCAGAAGAGCCGTTGCGGTGCTTGTGCCTACCCTGCCAGCCGCATCCGAAAATGTAAGACTTTTTTTTTTGAATATTTAGTCATTTCTGCGTGTAGTTTGTTTAGCTGAACTTAGAGAAGGTTAGAAAATTTAAGAATTCACTATAATTAATTATGCCATGAAATTTCTGGTTCTCTGTTTTATTTTTTATTTAAAAAGATTAGCAGACCATTGCCATTTTCTTTGTTGTTTCTTTTGATCTTTCATGTCTGTGGTTATACTTCAAATTTTGGGTCAAATTTGTTATGTCCAGCCATCTTTGATTGTTATTTCTTGGTTGAAGATAGCATCCTGGATCTGTGGCTGATCTATTTTTTCAGACAATTCTGTTTGTTGAAAATTTCGGTTTTAATGGCGACACAATCTTGGTGTATATATATATATATATATATGTACACATGGAAAGTTGAGCTTTTAATATAGAAAAGAAGCAGCTGAGATGCTACATTTGTACAAACTCGTTGTTACTTAGTTTAAGTAAACCTGGAGGTTTTGAGCCCCCAAGCATTACATAGATCAGGGTTTACGGCCTCATTATTCTATGTTCATTAATCATTGGTAAGGTGGAAAGATCTAAAATTGGAGGGAAAAAATCAAACGATGATTGCTTTCCGTTTTCCTTTCCTTTCCTTTCCATTGGTGTGCTTAATTGGAATGATGGAAATATAGTAAGAAATTTTGTTCCCGTCTATTGCTTGAAAGGAAAGAATGTGTGTGTAATCTTGTAAATGCTTGTCCTTAATTTGTATCTCAATTATCTTGTCTCAGCTTATTATTCCAATTTGAAAAGGTCGTCTTAATATTTCTTACCAGTTAAACTTAATTTTCCTTGCACATTTGGACACTTCCATTCCATTCCATTCCCCTACATTGGTCCCACATTCTTCCCGCACTTCTTTCTTACACCGTTGTAAGTTAGTTCTTTCTTACATTGGTCCCACATTCATAAAATATTAATATTTTGCTACTGATTCAAGCGATATAAATCTTGCTACTGATACAAGTCATTCTGATGAATTGAGTGGGGGAGAGTGATTTGGCATAGGAGTGGTAAGTGCATTCCCCTGTTATCAATGCTACCCGCTAGTGGTGTACAAAACTGGGTTCAGTTAACTATTAGTAAATTATTTCGGTTAACCGGTAAGCTCGGGTCACTAAATTCTCGACCCTAAACAGTAATCATTCAAACGGTTAACCGATTAGTCGGTTAACCAAAAAATTCGGATCGGTTCGGGTAAAGGGTTTTTTTTTTGTTTATTAAAAATATAAATTTTAATAATATATTAAAAAAATGTATATGCTTTTAAAAATTGACACATGATATTAGTATCATTTTTAATACTAGCAAGTTAAACACTTAAAACTTCATAAAATGAAATTTTAGTTTTACTTTTGGGGAATGAGAATAAAATAAAATTTGATTTTTTTAATATAAAATAATAAAATGCCATATAATATAATAATATTTATTATATAACCGGGCGGTTCGGTTACCCGATTTGTCCCAAAATTGTGAACCGTAATTGAATCAGTTTCTTTTTAAAAAATAAAAATCCGAACTGAAACCGAATTTTTTAGTTCAGTTAACCAATTTTTCTGTTCTGTTTTTTCAGGTTTTGGAATCAGTTTCTATTTTTCAGTTTTTTTGCACACCCCTACTACTTGCTATTCATCAATTATTCCTGTATCCACCTTATTTGGACTGCAGGGATGGGTATTGGTAGGGTTGAGTTTAGGGTTTACAGACGGTAGAAAGCAGGCAAATTTAACGTGAACCTGGTTAATTCGGTTTAGAGACGTCCGAAAACGGTTCTTTTATTTGGCAATTAAGCTCACTGGTCCTACATTCATAAAATTTAATATTTTATTTCAAATAAAATTCCCACTAACCCTTTTATTCCAATGCATAACACTCCCTAATGTTTATATATTTTCACATATATACTTACAAAACGATCCCTACATAAACACATCAAAACAACCCAACATATTTGTATACATTCAAAACAGTCTCCATTTTTCATGTATACACAAAACAATCCTAATCACACATATCTATATACCAAAACAATCCACATGAAGCCTTAACAACCCCTTGCACTTGCAAAACAGCCCCTCCCCTGTTTTTATCAATCCAAAACAGTCCATAATTATTCTCATATATGCAAAACAATCCCAAATTCATATACATGCTCAAAACAGTCCACTAATGTTTGTATACATTCAAAACAATCTACTTTTTTCATGTATACACTAAACAATCCTAATCACACATATCTATATACCAAAACAATCCACATGAAGTCTTAACAACCGCTTACACTTGCAAAACAGCCCCTCTTCTGTTTTTATTAATCCAAAACGGTCTACAATTGTTCCCATATATGCAAAACAATCCCAAATTCATACACATGCTCAAAACGGTCCACTAATGTTTATATTCATGATTAATCAATCCATTATACTTGCATACATATTTACATGCATCAAAACAGTCATACATTTGCATACATACTTATTTACATCAAAAACAACCCACATGCTTTCATTTACACACAAAACAGTCCTAATTACACATGTTCACATTTATATGTACCAAAATAGTCCATCATGTGTTCATATATACACAAAACAGTCTCATCTTCATGTACATACATACACGTGTTCAAAACAGTTCCATATATTTTTTATATTTCCCAAAACAATCCAATATACATGTGCATACTTGTGCCTCATATAATGATTGAAACAAACAAATGTTCCTTAGTAATATAACACTTTATTCTTAGATTCCATTAGATCACATTACTCAGAGTCGGTTTAAGGGTTGATATGAGTATATGTCCTTTGCCTATATCCTACTTTTTACCTTTTATCATATTCTTTGCTACAAATCATACTTAAAATGAGAAGAAGTTGGCAAATTTGGGGAATAAGGTAAAATACACTTTATTTATTTATTTCTGTTTTTCACCATGTTTAGTAAAATACACTCTCATTTTGTTCTAAGGTATCATTAAATAATGTAATAATTTCAAAATTATACAAATCATACTTAAAAACTAAAAATCCCTAAAAATTTAAAATGATTTTGAACAATAAAAAAACAGTTGAATTGAATAAGGAGGAGGAGTGATGAGTAGCTAAATTGGTCACTATTTCATCTTAATTATGCCTCTAATGGTAGGAATATGATGCCGATTTGGGATTTATTATGTAATTTTTCACGCAGGTCTTAAAATCTGAAAAATACATTGAAAAGAGGTTGAATTCCATAGTTTTTATTTTTCTGGAGTCATGGTTGGATTAGTGGGCATGAAAAGGCTGACTGGACAACACGTCAGCAGCTTCTAAAAGATGACGTCAGCAGCGCTGGATAGCTTATCAGCCTTGATTCGGATAACTTATCAGTCGAGATTTAAATTTAAACTTGAGATTTATCTTTTGTATTTAATTTGAATATTTTAGGATTTATTTTTATCACTTTAGGTTATTTTAGGGTTTTTAAAATACTATAAATACCCCTTTTGGGGTGAACTCAAGAATCATCTCTCATTCTTGGCTTGTTTTTACCTTTAAAGTTTATAAAATCTCTTTTTTCTCGTTTTTATTTTTTTAGTTTTTTTACTTTGCTTTAAAATGTTAAGTATGATTTCTTTCATAATCATGCTTAGCTAAATTTTCTATTAGCCAAGAGCTTAAAGCGAAGCTTCAATTCACCTCGTGATAATTAAAAAGGTACTTAAACTTTGTTTTACATTCTCAATTTTTTAAAAAACTTAAATCGGCAATCGGCCTTTTTATTAAAAAAAATCACTTTATTTTCAAAAAGCTAGCGTTGATTTGATTGTTGTTGAGATTTACAGTGGGAGGAAGAATCGATGATAGTCGTGGTATCAACTTTCTTTGAACACGCTTATCGACGGATTCGCTAAGGAAAAATTGAGGTCAGATTCGATTCTCATCGAGACAACATAATTCGAGTCGGGTTTTTTTCAAAACTTTAAAACTATTTTATTTTGACGACGATAGACGTGGTTAGTCTAACCAGAAATTTGGAATCTAAAAATTGATTTTAGATTATCAGTTTACCGAAGAGAAAAACAAGAGGTTGGGTCTTGTAGACTGTAACCGGCATGTATCCATAGTTGAAAATTTCTTTTTCGATGATCATTTGAATTGAAGCGGAATAAAATCCTGAGACTAATTATTTTAATCGGTTTATTTTCACCTCATTATTTTCGTAGTGATTTTACTCATATTCTCTAGTTATCTCGATCAAACCCTCTCATTCACTAAATTACCTCGCAACAGTCAGGATCAGAACAACAGTATTTCGGAAACTTCTAAGTCTCTGTGGACCGACACCTTCTTCTTTATACTACGTTATTTTATATTTATTTTGAGATTTAAGAGTATTTACTTGACAATATACGACGCTTGTCAAATTGGCACATTATTCTGGGGGGACTTGGCAAAGTTACTGATTACTTTTGTTTGATTTATGACCAGGAGGAATCCGGGAGAAATAGTATATTACAACCCGAAGATCGAAGCACTAGCCCGAAGACTGTACGCCCATACACTTCGGGAAAATAAACAAAGACTGCGACAATAACGACTAGAACGTGATCAAGAATTAGCATTTGAAGCTGAAACACAATTCAACCACACCAAAGAAGAACAAGTTCCGATAGGAGACGACGACCGTACTATCCAACAACTCACTACGGCGCCTGATGGTAACTAGTCGATGTGCATTACATTCCCGAATGACACAACGCCATTCGCACTCAAGACAGGTTTGATACACCTTCTACCAATATATCACGGCTTGCCTAGCAAAATTCTTTACAAGCACCTCAATGAGTTCCATATGGTTTGTTTGAGTACAAAACCGCAGGGAGTTTCTGAAGATCAAATAAAATTTCTCGTCTTTCCCTTTTCTCTAGCTGATATTGCCAAAGATTGGCTATTTGATTTACCTTCCAACTCGGTTACAACTTAGACTGACGTGACTTGCCTTTTTCTTGACATGTTTTTCCCAGCAGTTAAGGCAAGCGAGCTAAGGCGAAGTATCTTGAGTATTCGACAGAAAGATACCGAATCTTTGTACGACTACTAAGAGCGTTTCAAAAAACTATGCGCAAATTGTCCACAACACGGTTTGTCCGAACAAACGCTTCTCCAATATTTCTACGAGGGTTAACGCCTATGGATATAAAGGTGATCGATCGACAAATGGAGGAGCACTTGTTAACATGACTCCAATCACGGCAAAGACCTTGATATCTACCATGGTCATTAACTCACAATGATTTCACCATTCAAGTGAACCCCCGACGAGTTCACGAGGTAAGTACCGCTTCCTTAAAAATAAAATCGACAAACTAGGCGACATTGTTCAATCCTCATTGCGGATAAAAAATGCAAATAGATTTTACGGGATATGTACGAGTCCGAACATCTAATGATTGATGCTTGATGATTCAAGAAGATACTTCACAAGCAAATGCCATAGGGAATTATGCCGGACCTCCTCAGAGACAATATAATCCTAACGCAAACACGTATAACCTAGGATGGAAGGATCACCTGAATTTCAGTTATGCGCAAAATCAACCATACCCGCAGAAACAGCCTTATCAGCAATAAAAGTCATATTTAGAGTCCATCGTTGAACGTTTGGCGATATCCCAAGAGAAGTTTTAGAACCGCACCGAGGCCCATCTACAAGAGTTAGACAAGCAAATAAGCCAACTGGCCCAGACAGTAGGGCGACTCGAGACTCAAGGTAAACTTCCCTCACAAACTGAACCGAACTGAACCCAAGGGAGAACGTCAACGCCATCACACTCTGAAGTGGCACCATCATTGTACCAAAAACCACGAAGGTAGATACTAAAAAGAAAGGCAAAGAGAAAGCATCATCCACCATCGAGCAAGGTACTTCTGATTCACCTCCTGAACCTTCTCCTTACGCCGTACCACCTTCTTTTCCATCGAGGTTAGTAAAACGAGACAAACAAGCCGAAGAAAAGGAGATCCTTGATATGTTTCGAAAAGTAGAAATTAACATACCACTCCTTGACGTGATCCGAAAAGTACCTAAGTATGCCAAGTTTCTAAAAGATCTGTGCGCTAATAAAAGATGGCTTACCAGAATCGAGAAAGTGAACCTGGGAGAACACATTTCCACAGTTTTTTAGCGAAGGCTACCGCCAAAGTTGAAGGACCAAGGTATGTTTGTCATTCCCTGCAAAATTGGTAATGTTGGTATAAAACGTGCAATGTGCGGTTTAGGGGCTTCTATTAATGTTATGCCCCTTTCACTTTATAACTCACTATCTGCTGAGTCCTTGAAGGATACAAAGGTAATTCTACAGCTAGCTGATCGGTCCATAATATACTCGGAAAGACTTTTCGAGAATGCTCTAGTAAAGGTAAATGGCATTATCTTTCTGGCAGATTTCTATGTGATAGACATGGAAAACGAATAGCTTAACACTTCTTTAGAGATTTTTCTCGGTCGTCTCTTTCTAATCACTGCACATAAAAAAAATTGATGTAAGAAGCGGGATTTTTACGATGGAATTCAATGGCTAGGTGGTAAAATTCGATGTTTACAAAGCAATGAGATAGCATGATAATGTCGCTAATTTAAATTTTGTTGATATTGTTGAACCTGCCATTGAAGAATTCTTTGCATCTAACTTTGTTGATGATATGTGCAGAGAAATCGAGAGCTTTGAAGATGACATCAAGGAGTGCGAGGAAATTTTTTCAATTAATAATGAATTAAGTCTTATTCCATCGAAATTTAAACTTTTACCTTCGGTTTTGCAGGCACCAAAAGTCGAGCTTAAGTAATTGCCGGATCACCTCAAATATGCGTTTCTGGGAGAAAACGAAACCTTACCGGTAATTATCTCAAATAAGCTGTCAGAAGAAGAGGAAGATGATCTAGTTATGGTGTTATGTGCACACAAAGATGCCATCGGATGGACCATCGCAGATATAAAAGGACTTAGTCCCTCAACTTGTATGCACAAGGTAAAAATTAAAGAATGGGCAAAACCATCACGACAAGGTCAACGCCGGTTGAACCAACCAATGATGAAGGTTGTGAAAAAAGAGATACAAAAACTCCTCGATGCAGATATAATCTACCCAATCTCAGATAGTGACTGGGTAAGCCCAATCCACATGGTTCTAAAGAAAATCGGAGTTACAGTAATCCGAAACCTAGAAGGTGAGTTAGTTCCAACAAGAGTACAAAATGGTTGGAGAGTCTGCATCGACTACAGGAAGTTGAATTTTTTAACTCGGAAAGATCATTTTCCATTCCTTTTATAGATCAAATGATAGAGCGTTTAACCGGTAAATCTCATTATTGCTGCGTTGATGGATTTTTAGGTTTCTTCTAAATCCCGGTAGCACCAGAATATCAGAAGAAAATGACTTTCACTTGTCCTTTCGGCACTTTCGTTTATCGACGGATGCCCTTCGACCTTTGTAACGCGCTTGCAACATTCTAGAGGTGCATGCTTAGCATCTTTTCAGATTACACCGAGAAAGAAATTGAGGTTTTCATGGATGACTTCACTGTATACGTTAGTTCATTTAACGAATGCCTTTTAAATTTAACTAATATACTTAGACGTTGCCTAGAGTTCAATCTTGTGTTGAATTATAAAAAATGTCATTTTATGGTCGACAAAGGGTTAGTTCTAGGCCATATAGTTTCTTTAAATGGAATTGCTGTCGATAAAACGAAAACTGATATTATACGCTCACTTCCTTACCCCACAATTGTGAGGGAAAATCGCTTTTTTTTCTCGGTCATGCAGGATTTTACCATAGGTTCATTAAGGATTTCTCAAAGATAGCTCAACCGTTATCACGAATTACTTGAAGGATCAAGTCTTTGATTTCGATGAAAAATGCAAGGATGCATTTGATGTACTTAAAGAAAAACTCGTGTCAGCACCAATTGTTCAGCCGTCCAATTGGGAATATCCATTCGAACTCATGTGCGACGCATCAGATACTAGCGTTGGAGTCATTCTCGGCCAAAAGATTGGAAAATAACCTCATGTTATAGCTTATGATCTCGCACCTTAGATCCACCCAAAGAAACTATTCTACAAAAAAAATTTAAATTTAAACTTGAGATTTATCTTTTGTATTTAATTTGAATATTTTATTTGGGATTATTTTATTGCTCACTTTAGGTTATTTTGAGGGTTTTAAAATACTATAAATACCCCCTTATCAACCGAGATTTAAATTTAAACTTGGGATTTATCTTTTGTATTTAATTTGAATTTTTGGATTTATTTTTACACTTTAATTTTAGTTTTTATAAAATCTCTTTTTTCTTGTTTTTTATTTTTTATAGTTTTTTTTTCATTCTTTGTTTTTTTAAAAAATGTTAAGTATGATTTTTTTCATAATCATGCTTAGCTAAATTTTCTATTAGCTAATGGCTTAAAGCGAAGCTTCAATTCACCTCGTGATAATTAAAAAGGTACTTAAACTTTGTTTTACATTCTCAATTTTTCTAAAAACTTAAATCGGCAATCAACTTTTTATTAAAAAAAAATCACTTTATTTTCAAAAAGCTAGCGTTGATTTGATTGTTGTTGAGATTTACAGTGGGAGGAAGAATCGATGATAGTCGTGGTATCAACTTTCTTTGAACACGCTTATCGACGGATTCGCTAAGGAAAAATTGAGGTCAGATTCGATTCTCATCGAGACAACATAATTCGAGTCGGGTTTTTTTCAAAACTTTAAAACTATTTTATTTTGACGACGATAGACGTGGTTAGTCTAACTGTAAATTTGGAATCTAAAAATTGATTTTAGATTATCAGTTTACCGAAGAGAAAAACAAGAGGTTGGGTCTTGTAGACTGTAACCGGCATGTATCCATAGTTGAAAATTTCTTTTTCGATGATCATTTGAATTGAAGCGGAATAAAATCCTGAGACTAATTATTTTAATCGGTTTATTTTCACCTCATTATTTTCGTAGTGATTTTACTCATATTCTCTAGTTATCTCGATCAAACCCTCTCATTCACTAAATTACCTCGCAACAGTCAGGATCAGAACAACAGTATTTCGGAAACTTCTAAGTCTCTGTGGACCGACACCTTCTTCTTTATACTACGTTATTTTATATTTATTTTGAGATTTAAGAGTATTTACTTGACAATATACGACGCTTGTCAAATTGGCACTGTTACCGGGGACTTCGGCAAAGTTACTGATTACTTTTGTTTGATTTATGACCAGGAGGAATCCGGGAGAAATAGTATATTACAACCCGAAGATCGAAGCACTAGCCCGAAGACTGTACGCCCATACACTTCGGGAAAATAAACAAAGACTGCGACAATAACGACTAGAACGTGATCAAGAATTAGCATTTGAAGCTGAAACACAATTCAACCACACCAAAGAAGAACAAGTTCCGATAGGAGACGACGACCGTACTATCCAACAACTCACTACGGCGCCTGATGGTAACTAGTCGATGTGCATTACATTCCCGAATGACACAACGCCATTCGCACTCAAGACAGGTTTGATACACCTTCTACCAATATATCACGGCTTGCCTAGCAAAATTCTTTACAAGCACCTCAATGAGTTCCATATGGTTTGTTTGAGTACAAAACCGCAGGGAGTTTCTGAAGATCAAATAAAATTTCTCGTCTTTCCCTTTTCTCTAGCTGATATTGCCAAAGATTGGCTATTTGATTTACCTTCCAACTCGGTTACAACTTAGACTGACGTGACTTGCCTTTTTCTTGACATGTTTTTCCCAGCAGTTAAGGCAAGCGAGCTAAGGCGAAGTATCTTGAGTATTCGACAGAAAGATACCGAATCTTTGTACGACTACTAAGAGCGTTTCAAAAAACTATGCGCAAATTGTCCACAACACGGTTTGTCTGAACAAACGCTTCTCCAATATTTCTACGAGGGGTTAACGTCTATGGATATAAAGGTGATCGATGCGACAAATGGAGGAGCACTTGTTAACATGACTCCAATCACGGCAAAGACCTTGATATCTACCATGGCTGTTAACTCACAATGATTTCACCATTCAAGTGAACCCCCTCGACGAGTTCACGAGGTAAGTACCGCTTCCTTAAAAAATAAAATCGACAAACTAGCTGACATTGTTCAATCCCTCATTGCAGATAAAAAAATGCAGCTAGATTTTACGGGATATGTACGAGTCCAGAACATCTAACAGATTGATGCTTGATGATTCAAGAAGATACTTCACAAGCAAATGCCATAGGGAATTATGCCGGACCTCCTCAGAGACAATATAATCCTAACGCAAACACGTATAACCTAGGATGGAAGGATCACCTGAATTTCAGTTATGCGCAAAATCAACCATACCCGCAGAAACAGCCTTATCAGCAATAAAAGTCATATTTAGAGTCCATCGTTGAACGTTTGGCGATATCCCAAGAGAAGTTTTAGAACCGCACCGAGGCCCATCTACAAGAGTTAGACAAGCAAATAAGCCAACCGGCCTGGCCCAGACAGTAGGGCGACTCGAGACTCAAGGTAAACTTCCTCACAAATCAACCGAATCAACCCAAGGGAGAACGTCAACGCCATCACACTCTGGTGGCACCATCATTGTACCAAAACCACGAAGGTAGATACTAAAAAGAAAGGCAAAGAGAAAGCATCATCCACCATCGAGCAAGGTACTTCGATTCACCTCCCCAACCTTCTCCTTACGCCGTACCACCTTCTTTTCCATCGAGGTTAGTAAAACGAGACAAACAAGCCAAGAAAAGGAGATCCTTGATATGTTTGAAAAGTAGAAATTAACATACCACTCCTTGACGTGATCCGAAAAGTACCTAAGTATGCCAAGTTTCTAAAAGATCATGGCGCTAATAAAAGATGGCTTACCAGAATCGAGAAAGTGAACCTGGGAGAACACATTTCCACAGTTTTTTAGCGAAGGCTACCGCCAAAGTTGAAGGACAAGGTATGTTTGTCATTCCCTCGCAAAATTGGTAATGTTGGTATAAAACGCAATGTGCGGTTTAGGGGCTTCTATTAATGTTATGCCCCTTTCACTTTATAACTCACTATCTGCTGAGTCCTTGAAGGATACAAAGGTAATTCTACAGCTAACTGATCGGTCCATAATATACTCGGAAAGACTTTTCGAGAATGCTCTAGTAAAGGTAAATGGCATTATCTTTCTGGCAGATTTCTATGTGATAGACATGGAAAACGAATAGCTTAACACTTCTTTAGAGATTTTTCTCGCCGCGTCTCTTTCTAATCACTGCACATAAAAAAAATTGATGTAAGAAGCGGGATTTTTACGATGGAATTCAATGGCTAGGTGGTAAAATTCGATGTTTACAAAGCAATGAGATAGCATGATAATGTCGCTAATTTAAATTTTGTTGATATTGTTGAACCTGCCATTGAAGAATTCTTTGCATCTAACTTTGTTGATGATATGTGCAGAGAAATCGAGAGCTTTGAAGATGACATCAAGGAGTGCGAGGAAATTTTTTCAATTAATAATGAATTAAGTCTTATTCCATCGAAATTTAAACTTTTACCTTCGGTTTTGCAGGCACCAAAAGTCGAGCTTAAGTAATTGCGGATCACCTCAAATATGCGTTTACGAGAAAACGAAACCTTCAAAGAAAATTATCTCAAATAAGTTTCGTCGGAAGAAGAGGAAGATGATCTAGTTATGGTGTTATGTGCACACAAAAGATGCCATCGGATGGACCATCGCAGGATATAAAAAAGGACTTAGTCCTCAACTTGTATGCACAAGGTAAAAATTAAAGAATGGGCAAAACCATCACGACAAGGTCAACGCCGGTTGAACCAACCAATGATGAAGGTTGTGAAAAAGAGATACAAAAACTCCTCGATGCGGATATAATCTACCCAATCTCGGATAGTATTTAGGTAAGCCCAATCCACATGGTTCTAAAGAAAATCGAAGTTCTGAAATCCAAAACCTAGAAGGTGAGTTAGTTCCAACAAGAGTACAAAATGGTTGGAGAGTCATGTTAGCGAAACGACTACGAGGAAGTTGAATTTTTTAACTTTCGGAAAGATCATTTTCCATTCCTTTTATAGATCAAATGATAGAGCGTTTAACCTTTACTAAATCTCATTATTGTTTGCGTTGATGGATTTTTAGGTTTCTTCTAAATCCGGTAGCACCGAATATCGAGAAGAAAATGACTTTCACTTGTCCTTTCGGCACTTTCGTTTATCGACGGATGCCCTTCGACCTTTGTAACGCGCTTGCAACATTCTAGAGGTGCATGCTTAGCATCTTTTCAGATTACACCGAGAAAGAAATTGAGGTTTTCATGGATGACTTCACTGTATACGTTAGTTCATTTAACGAATGCCTTTTAAATTTAACTAATATACTTAGACGTTGCCTAGAGTTCAATCTTGTGTTGAATTATAAAAAATGTCATTTTATGGTCGACAAAGGGTTAGTTCTAGGCCATATAGTTTCTTTAAATGGAATTGCTGTCGATAAAACGAAAACTGATATTATACGCTCACTTCCTTACCCCACAATTGTGAGGGAAAATCGCTTTTTTTTCTCGGTCATGCAGGATTTTACCATAGGTTCATTAAGGATTTCTCAAAGATAGCTCAACCGTTATGCGAATTACTTCAGAAGGATCAAGTCTTTGATTTCGATGAAAAATGCAAGGATGCATTTGATGTACTTAAAGAAAAACTCGTGTCAGCACCAATTGTTCAGCCGTCCAATTGGGAATATCCATTCGAACTCATGTGCGACGCATCAGATACTAGCGTTGGAGTCATTCTCGGCCAAAAGATTGGAAAATAACCTCATGTTATAGCTTATGCATCTCGCACCTTAGATCCAGCCCAGAGAAACTATTCTACAACAGAAAAAGAACTGTTTGCTATTATTTTTGCTCTAGAAAAATTTCGATCATATTTGCTTGGCACTAAAATTATTGTGTTTTTTGATCATGCAGCCTTGTGATACTTGATTAGCAAAAAGGAGGCGAAACCGAGACTCATCCGATGGATCTTGCTTCTTCAAGAATTCAATCTGGAGATTAAAGATAAAAAGGGAAGCGAAAACCTCATAGCCGATCACTTGAGTCACATTCCCCTTTCCTCGTCAGATCTACCGGTTAACGATGAGTTCACTGAAGAGAGGTTGACGATGGCGCAAGGAACTACACCGTGGTTCGCGGATATGGTTAATTACTTGGCCACGGGTAAGTTACCACAGGATTTACCGAGAGCTGAAATTAACCGACTAAAGCGAAAGTCCGGATTTTATATTTGGGATGATCCTTACCTTTAGAAGCATTGCTCGGATCAGGTAATTAGGCGATGACAAAAATAAGTATGAAAGGGTTGACTGGATGACACGTCAGCAGCTTCTAGAAGATGACGTCAACAACGCCGGATAGCTTATCAGCCTTGATTCGGATAACTTATCAACCGAGATTTAAATTTAAACTTGGGATTTATCTTTTGTATTTAATTTGAATATTTTAGGATTTATTTTTATCACTTTAGGTTATTTTAGGGTTTTTAAAATACTATAAATACCCCTTTGGGGTGAACTTAAGAATCATCTCTTATTCTTGGCTTGTTTTTACCTTTGAAGTTTATAAAATCTCTTTCTTTTCATTCTTTATTTTTTTTAGTTTTTTTACTTTATTTTAAAATGCTAAGTATGATTTTTTTCATAATCATGCTCAGCTAAATTTTCTATTAGCTAATGGCTTAAAGCGAAGCTTCAATTCACCTCGTGAAAATTAAAAAGGTACTTAATGAACTTTGTTTTACATTCTTGATTTTTCTAAAAACTTAGATCGGCAATCAACTTTTCTATTAAAAAAATTTCACTTTCTTTTCAAAAAGCTAGTGTTGATTTGATTGTTGTTAAGATTTACAGTGGGAGGAAGAATCGACGATAGTCGTGGTTTCAACTTCCTATGAACACGCTTAGCAACGGATTCGCTAAGGAAAAATTGAGGTCGGATTCGATTTTCATCGAGACAACATAATCCGAGTCGGGTTTTCCAAAACTTTAAAATTGTTTTATTCTAACGACGATAGACGTGGTTAGTCTAACCAGAAAACTGGAATCTGAAAATTAATTTTAGATTATCGGTTTACCGGGGAGAAAAACAAGTTACAAGGGTTTAGCCTTGTAGACTGTAACTGGCATGTATTTGGAGTTGAAAAATTCTTTTTCGATGATCATTTGAATTGAAGCGGAACGAAAGCCTGAGGCTAATTATTTTAATCGGTTTATTTTCACCTCATTATTTTCGTAGTGATTTTACTCATATTCTCTAGTTATCTCGATCAACCCCCCATTGACTAAATTACCTCGCAACAGTCAGGATCAAAACAACAGTATTTCGGAAACTCCTAAGTCTCAGTGGACCGACATCTTCTTCTCTATACTACGTTATTTTATATTTATTATGAGATTTAGGAATATTTACTTGGCAATATACAACGCTTGTCAAGGAAAAGTAAAGAAAATTACCTAAAACGATGAAGGTAGGAGGAAAATGACAAAGATGCTAGAGAACCTGATGAAACTTGAATCAGATTGAGGGTCGGGAATTGAGAAGAAGATTGAGGTCGGGAATTTAGAAGAATAAATGGGAATTTTTCAACAAAAAAGAGAGAAGAAAAATGGTGGCTTAATTTTATTTGGAATAAAATATTAAATTTTATGAATGTGGGACCAGTGAGGTTAATTGCCAAATAAAAGAACCGTTTTTGGACGTCCCTAAACCGGACTAACTAGGTTCACGTTAAATTTGCCTGCTTTTTGTCGTACGTAAACCCGACCCATACTCATCCCTGTAGTCAAAATAAGGTAGATACAAGTGCAGCCTTAATCTTTCGTATCGTGGTCAACCCAAATTCTTTTGTCATTGCTTGGTTGAAGATAGCATCCTGGATTTGTTGCTGTTTTATTTTTCAGTCAATTCTGTTTGTCAGCAGTGTGGTTTTTATTTAATGGTAGTATAAGCTTGGTTGGTTGATGCGTTGAATTGTCCTTTGTATTTCTTGGTTTTAGATAACTGGAGTGTGAAGGCTATTAGAAGAAAGACTACCGGGACAGGCCGCATGAGGTACCTCCGTAATGTGCCCCGAAGGTTCAAGACTGGCTTTAGAGAAGGTACTTTGGTTTTTCAGAAGTTGTTCGAAATGAAAATGTGTGTTTAACAATATATAGTAATATGGGTTATTCTTGAATTGTTGCCAGGTACTCAAGCAACCCCAAGGAAGAAGGCAGCTGTTGCTGCTGCTTAAGTTTTGAGTTTTAGATTTCTGAACTTGCAAACCAGAAATTTTGTGAAACATTGTGTACCATTTTTCATCTATTATCTATACGAAAGTTTTGTTCTATCATGAATCTTGCATGTTCGAATGTTGAGTTGGGACACATTATGTTTTATAAAATAGTCTCTGGTGAACTTTCCCCAGTCCGTATGAAGTTCCTGAGGTTTAGATGCATACATGTTCAAGACAGCAATCATAAGAAAGTATTTAGCTGCCAAAGGCATACTTAACTCCTATATAACGGCATAACATAATTTTGATGGAGGAAACCCGAAACGGATATGTATCGACTAAAAGAATCTGTATGTTTTCCAATTTTTTTTAAAAAAATGATTGAAGGGGGAATTTTAGAAAGAAAAAAACTCGTATTTTGAAATAAAAATTGGAGTCGTCACCGCTCATTTTAAAAAGAGTAGACCGGACACCGAAAAATAAAACCAAAGATTTAAAAGGGGTTCGAGAGTCGATTACGTGTGAGGAAGGATTACCACCCCTACAACGCCCAAAATTGGTACCTAAGGGTTCATATCATAAATGCAAAGAAAATTTAAAATTCGATTTTATTTAATATCTAATCCCTAAAATGCATGAATGCATGAGCATACGAATAACTTATCCCGCAACCCACGATACCAAAGGAGATGACTCCTGAAAACTCACGACGATATCCCACTAGGATATCGAGGCCTCAAGTACTAAACTAGACTATTGCAATAAATAAACATGTCAATTAAAATGCATGGACAAAATATAAAAGCAATATAAACATACATAATATGTATAACGACATATATATAAAACATACATACTAAAACGAATTAAGCTATATAAACAATCGACCGGATTAAAGAATAAAAACGACTAGTGCCAAACAACTATGTGAGAAAAACATATTACATATAAACTATACATTATATAAAATTATACTAAAGATATACCTATAAAACTATACTTCTGCCCGATGGTTATAATATATACATATATATGCGTATAAATATAAAAAAAGCATAATAAAACTAAAAACATGAATGAGAAACGTAAAAGAATAATTAAACAATGCATAAAATAAAAAGAGATTGAAGCAACAGTAAATATTAAATTAAATAGACTGAAATTAAATAGAAATAAGGGGAAAGGGACTAAAGATGGAATTTTGCCACTAAAAAGGATCAAACTAAAAGAAAATTGAAGGTTTGGAGGACCAAAAAGGGTATTAAACCCTTGGAAAACAGATTTAATCAGGGAAAATGGATGAAATTTGAAACGTTTGAAAATTTCAGGGACGGCGGGAACGATTTAAAAACGCGAAAGGGCTAAATGCATTATTTTAAAAATACGGAGGGGTTTATGATGTAATTAACTCACTTTTAAAAAATTAAAACATTATAAAACCCTCTTTTAGCCGAAAACAAAACCTTTTTAGTTATTTTTTGAAAATGCTCTCTCCCTCGATCCTAAACACTGAAAATTCTGAGAACAAGCATGAGTTTATGATGAATTCGGGTGAGATTTCCAAAAAATAGCGGCCTCCCACCGTCTGCCACGGTTCGCCAGCGAACACGAGATTCAACCCAAAACAACTTCTTTCTTTCTTTTAAACCCATATCCTACTGCTATCTTTCAAAATAAAACCTTGGTCTCACTAAATCTTAAAAAATAGGGACTTTAAACCCACTTTTTTGAAAAGGAAAGATGAAGGGCCTCATATCTTTGGCCACTAAAGAGCCATTTATCATCGAAGATGGCAAGCCTCAACCGCGTACCAACCCTGAAGATCAAAGGTCAAAAACTCAAATCCTATTTTTGTCTTTTTTTATTCGAACCGAAAATAAGATAGAAATCCTTTTTTACCTCTAAAAGTTTTTTTTCTCTGCTTGTATTGATTTGAATTTGATATTACAAATGGTTTTTCTTTCTCTTTTATATTCGATTACATTTGTTTACATAGATAAGTAAACTTTAAATGAATAAATTGTAAATGATTTCATTCAGACATCCCTTGATTCTTTATTATTTTATGTCTTGTACGGTTGTTGGAGAGAATCAGTGGACGTACGGTAGCGGCGCGGTCTCTGGCAGTGGCGCCACATGGATGGAGGAGATGGAGCGACTCAAGCGTGTGTGGGAGATGAAGTGTCGGCGGTAGCTTTCACGCGCGCGTGGGGAGTTGGGCAATCACCTATCTTGGCATCTGGACCGTCAGATCAGATCTTGATCTGACGATGACGATTGGGTGGCTGCAAGATAAGATGAGTTAGGTTATTAGATTAGGGTTTTTTTTAGGTTTAAATTGTTTGGCTCATACGGGCCTGATATGATATGCAATATTATGGGTTTTATATGTAATGGACTTGGACAATTATTAAATAAAGTGTGCTATTATTTATTTATCAGATCTTTTTTTAGAGTAACAATAACAATACTAAATAATAACAATAACAACAACAATAATAATAATACTATAAAAACTGGATAAAATGGGTTATTATAGCTGCCCCTCTTTTCTTGTTCTTGTAAAAAGAGAACAAAACAAATATCATAAGCACTCATTTTTATCTCATTTCTCTGTTCAAGGCTTTGGAATCGCGAGTTCTTCTAGAACTTTTCGTTTTTCCTCGGTCAATTCTTCAAGCTACAAGTGCCTAGCTCTTAGTCTTGAGGCAACGTCCTTAGGAAAGAACCAAATCAAAACATCCTTATGAAATGATCAAATTAAGAAACTTGGGTTTTAAGGAAAAACATCTTTTTGGAATGATTAAATTGATTTTAAGAAAAACATCCTTATGGACGGATTTAGAAATCAAGAAATTGATTTTAAGGAAAACGTCCTTATTGAAGGATTTGAAAATTAAGACATTTAAGTTTTAATGAAAAACATCCTTATGGAAGGATTTAGAAATTTAAAAATTTTATTTTAAGAAAAAATTCCTTATGGAAAGATAAAATTAAGGAATTTGGTTTTAAGGAAAACGTCTTTATGAAAGGATTTAGAAATTTTGGTTTTTAAGGAAAACATACTTATGGAAGGATTTAGAAATTTAGGAATTTTGGTTTTAAGAAAAACGTCCTTATAGAAGGATTAAATTAAGAAGTTCGTGTGTTAATAAAAATGGTATATCACTTTGAAATTACCAGAAGAAGAAAATATCATTATGGAATGATTTGGTTAAAATCTTGTTTTACAGAAAACAGATCCTTATGAAAGGATCGAATTAAGAAAAACTTCCTTAGAAAAGGATCAAAGTTAAAATCTCGTTTTTATGAAAAACGAATCCTTGTGAATTAAGGATAACATCCTTAGGGAAGGATCGAAGGCTCAGAAAATTGATTTTAATAAAAACGATACCTCGCTTTGAGACTACCAAAAGAAATCCTTGGAATGCATTGTAACAACGCAAATGACACTCAAGCGCGTGTCTTCTTGGTCGATGTAAAGGTGCACGAAGTCCTTGTCGAAGTCGTCTTTTCGAAAACTACTCGTCCACCTCATATTTAATTGTTTTATGATAATATCTTAATGATGTATGGGCACTTTTTTATGATGCAAATGTGCAACATATTCATGTAGACTTATATTCGCATTAAGGATGCAAACCTACATGCAATTCTTGTTTTGTTTTTCTTTTTTCTTTTTCTTTTTCTTTTTTCTCTTTTTTTGCTTTTTCTCTCTCTTTTTTGTCGGGTAGGTAGGCTTCATCTTGGGACTACAACCATTCATCATTCTTATGACCTAGTAAAAATTTCTCTTAAAATTTTATTGTCCATTATCTTTCGAACCTTCAAGCCAAGTGATCTCGGTCGATATCAACTCTTCGCTTAAGAAAAACCATTTGACTTCTTCATTAGTCAAATTCTTTCATCTCTATGTCATTTCTGGTCTATTCTGATTCAAACTCCTATGCGTAAAAGATCTTGTTGTTTCACGTGCAATGATGCCCCACTCGACTTGGATTCTTGTTAGCAAAAGATCTTGATATTTCACGGACAATGATGCCCCACTCAATTTTGATTCAACTCATTTCTTGTTTTTGACCCAACATGCGGAGTCTTCATTTATCTTCACATCAAGGCGAGCAAAATGCCTCAACTCCCGAACTCATCTTTAAGTTCAATATTCTTTGTTTGAACTCATTCGAAGCATTTAGGAGAACCAACTCTAAATCCCTACGCTTTAAATCTCAGTATAATGTAATGCAAAAAGGGCATTTTACTTGTGTTTGTTCCAATACAAGAAAAATAATGACAATGTTTGAAAAATGGTAGTCATTTTTATTGAAATCGAAATTTGGAGAGAGTATCAAAAATTCTAAAAAAAAACAATGTTTGGAAAAATGGCAAACATTTTTGAAACCAAAATTTGGAGAAAATGCCAAACGTTTTTTGAAAATTAATGTTTGGAACAAAATGGTAAATATTTTAAGAATAAAAATTTGGGGAAAATGTCAAATATATTTGAAAACTAATGTTTGGAACGAAATGGTAAATATTTTAACAATCAAAATTTGGGGAAAACACCAAACATTTTTTGAAGAATATGCAATGGCAAATTTTCCTTTAGTTGACAAAGATCAACCCAAATGAAACGTATGTTTAGAAAATTTTGGTGGCGATGTATGTACATATCAAGTCAAATTAAATACCCTGAATATCAAGTGCAGGAGCGCCACTAAGGTAACTCACCGACGATTGCCCCAAAGCATACCATATGTCTAGAGGACCTCGAAAGCTGAATTGATATATGAAGATGTTAAATACCTTCCGAGTTATTTTTGTTTTTGACTAGTTTAGAACTACACTTGGTTAGGTTTCGCCTTTAAATTATTATTTCTTTATCTCATTTCTTTCTCGTCTAGGGAATTCAACTCATCACATTCTTTTGGCTTGAGAATAATGATGGAGCAAACAATAATATCCCGAGTTACTCAGCATTGTCATGAGTTGAAAATATCACCATCACTCATGAAGCTAAGGGTTTAGACTTGGATGGTGCATTGCAACCTTATTTGCCATAACGTTTCAGCAGAATGCCCCAAAGTTGCCACACTCTTATCCGAAAATACCTCTTTACCAGACTTCAAACATTGGAGTGCTTTTTATATCTCGGGATTTCATCTCATTAGTTGTTTGACTTTGTCAGGATTTGAAAATCACTCATGAAGCCAAGATATATAGTCAATGGAGCATAGCTACCTTATTAGATACTCAATCTTACGGATACAACGAAGTGCTCCCTGAGTTTCCTTTTCTCTTTCTCTTTTTTCTTTTTTCCCTCATTTTAATTGTGGAAGATTTTTCATTATTCTCTCATGTACATTAAGTTATTTTCGCGTGTGGTCATTATTGACTAACCAAATTAACTCGGAATATAAGCACATATTCGTCATTTCTATAACTTTTGATTTCTACTAGACACAGACTGCTCAAAATCTCTGTCAGGATCAAAATCAATGTCCCTTATAGAATTGATATACGAGGACCCAATAGGCATATATATGTATGTCATTTTCAAAAAATATATGTATATGCGTATAGGAGAATAAAAACTACCACATAACAATGAATGAGATGTTTTAAAGAATCAAAGAATACAAATTGTTTGCTAAGTGAGAACAAAACAATATGTTAAACAATTATCATTTAACAAAATATATGCTCTTACAAAATGTCTTCACTACTTTTCGGGTCTAAAAGTAGTGAAGCTGATTTCACATTACATCAAAACAAAATGCATGAAATCAGCAAATAAACATCTAACTAGGGAATCTACACCTCCCAAAAACTCATATATATCATTTTTTTTCAAAATTTCAACAAGTCGGCCTCAATCAAACCTTGGACTTTATTCTTCAGGGCTCCATAGTTCTCTGTCGTATGGCCCGTACTTCCTATGTGGTAGCTACATACGGCATTAACAACGTAGCCCTCAAGGTAGAGGGTTCTTTTGGCTTGGACTGGACCGGGGTCAACAACCTTTTGGGCTTTGCAGACTGATTACGGGGACGACCTTGGGGCTGGTTGGTTGGGTGAGCACCCACCATATGAACATAAGAACCTTGTCCCTTCTGGGTGGTTGTGTTGTAAGGATATCTTAAATTCTCTTTCTTAAAGGTGTATTCGATGCGTTATCCAATTATGACCATGTCCGCAAAGCTAACGACAGGGTGGCTTATCAAGAGATCATACAATACTCCCTTTAGAGTATCCACAAACATGATAATGACTTCGTCTTTTCGAATCGAGGGTTGTACCTGAGCTTCCATATCTTGTCTACGTTGAGCGTATTGACGGAAACCCTCATTAGGCTTTTGTTCCAAGCTTTGCAGTAGGAACTGATTCAGAATCATATATGTTACATACTTGTATTGATTCACGAAGGCCCTTGAGAGGTCTCTCTATGATTTAATGTTAGCCCGGATGAGCTGAGTATACCGGCAAATTGACGATCCTGTCAAGCTATCCTGAAAACAATTGATGAGAAGCTTTTCATCCTTTATGAAGGTCGCCATTTTCCGACAATACATAGTGATATAAGCAGAGGGACAAGTAGTCTCATCGTATTTGTCAAAGTTAGGTACTTTGAATTTTTGTGGGAAGACTAGATCTGCCACGAGGCTCAAGTCACCTCACTTCTCTGTTCATTCATCCTTTTCATGGCCTTAAACTTTTCTTCCAAAGAACGAAACTTTTCCTCATACACTTCACCCACATTGGCATTGATCCTCTTCTCTACTTCTCTACTTCGTCCATCATACTTAGATCAGACATTTCACCCTCACAATTTGCCCCTAAATCAACAGGCTGACTCGCAGATGCTCCCACTGTATGGGCTGTAGATGCCCTAGTGGTGTCGATGTAGATTTTCCCTTCGGGGTTCATCGTTTCTGTTTGAACCTTAACGTGAGTTGTGGTCCCATCTTGTTCTTCGACAGGACCATCGGTAACCTTCTCTTTGTCTTCTCTTTTTTGCAAGCAGAGCAGTCATTTGAGCAATAATCGCAGCCTGCGACTGTGCAATCTTATCGTTGATGCTCTATTCAGCTCTATCGAAACGGGTCTCTAGGTCCCTCTGAGCTTGTTCTAAATTAGCGACTCTATCACTTTAACTTGCAAACGTGTACTGTAACGGTGCGAAATGATTGCAGTCCAAAATTAAATCCTCTGCCATAACATTTTCCCTAATTAATTTTATTGTTTTGTTACTTAATGCACGGTATATGCTATAAAATGCATGAAATCAATGGTAAAATAAATATGAGAATGAATACGAAGACATTGATTCTGGAGCAGTCTTTAAAAAAACTTTCGTTTAACGGAAAAGATGTCTTATTACTAAAAGTTGGACTAATAAATTACAGATAACGGTTAGATTTTCGTCTTGACATCTTGACTTCATGAAGCAAGACTTGCGCTCTACATTTTAACGCCACCTTCGGTTTGAAGGGTGATCTCGTCATTTTCTTTTTCTGCCACTCGAAAGGTCCGTGACAATTTAATCGTATCAGGAAGCCTTTGGAAAGATCTCTAACTTATGCAAACGAGTTCCCGCACTCTGAGTGAGTGAGTGGGACCAATTTGTTTGAGATGAAAATGGGATTCCTCGTCCGTGAATATGATCTAGCGTGATTGATTGAGACTTACTGACACCATTTTGAATAAATTATTCCTTATTAGCCTTAGCCATACCCTTAGCTGCTATACAGATAATGTTGTTGTCATGGAACTGCAAGTTCTCTACTCGTGGAGTGGTTGGTTTTAAATTTTAATGGCTTCTGACAGTAAAAAAAATAAAACTAAAAATCTCAGACTTTCCAGCTATGAAATCCATAAGCATTGGCTATACAATGATTTGCATGTGGAAGTTGTGGAACCAGTAAACAATGTTGTTATCGCCTTCTTTGTCTCCATCTCCCCTAGATTCTCCCTCCCCCGCTTCACCACCGTTTCCGGTGGTGCAGCTGCCACTTCCCCCACCACCAGTTTCTGCTTCTCCACCTTTACTCACACCGCATTTGGCCCCCGTATCAATCCTTCCACCAACTCCACCTCCTGTTCTCCCCTTGGTTTCTCCCCCACCTGCAGCTGTTTCTGAAAGTCCAGTAACTCCTCAACAGCTTCTGACACCACCTGTGGTGGTGGTTACTTCTCCACCACCAACACCGCCTGCCGCTACTAGGATAAGTCCCGTTGTTGCTTCTCCGGCTACACCTCCCCCACCACCAGCATTGGTTATCATTCCTCCCCCATTGCTGCCCAGATCTTCTTCTCCACCTCCCCAACCATCTAAATCTTTGCCATCGAAACCATCTGTTATTCTTCCACCTCCTGCAACAACAGCTCCCTCTCTCCCTCCACCAAGGCTACCTATTGCTCCACCGCCATTTGCTTCGATATCTCCACCACCACCGCTATCTGCAGCTTCTCCTTCTATAAGTGCTCCTAAAACTCCAGGATCGTTTGAGGCACTTCCGCCACCGCCAGCAGCTTCACATTCCATCGGTGCTCCTAACAATCCAGGATTCTTTCAGGCATTTCCTCCGCCTGCACCACCACCGCCATTAACATTACCAGCCGCAAAAGGAGGTTTTCCGACCACAAATCAAAGGTCACATTCTCCAATTGAGCTAATAGTTGCATCCCTTGGTGTTGGAATTCTACTATTTGTCGTGTTTGCATTAGTGTGCATTTGTTGCAAAGGTAGAACCAGAAAGAAAAAACAGAAGCCTCTAAACACTCGAAAACAACAATGTCCGGTCACAAAAGGTGAGTTTAATTAGTTCATTTTTGTCTCAAATCATAACTACTAACTCTAATCTGATGTGTGTTTCAACGTTTTTTCGGATTTTAGATAAACTTTGTGCAGCTTCAATCCAGCATAAACAAGAAAATGTTGCTCCGCCGCCGTTCACCATTGCTATAGGCTCTGGTTCTAATACAGCAGATACCAATGGCTCAACTGGCATTTTTACCTATGAAGAACTAGTCATTGCCACCGATGGTTTTTCTGAATCCAACCTCCTCGGACAAGGCGGTTTTGGTTACGTCTACCAAGGGCGCCTGCAGACCGGACAAGACGTTGCGGTTAAGAAATTGAAGGCTGGGAGCCGACAGGGGGAGCGCGAGTTCCAGGCCGAGGTCGAGACTATCAGTCGAATTCATCATAAACACCTTGTTTCTTTAGTTGGATACTGCATTAATAGGGCAGAGAGATTGCTTGTTTATGAGTTTGTTCCTAACAAAACATTGGAATTCCACTTGCATGGTTAGTATTGATTTGTTTTTACTTTTCTTCATTTTCTATGATCAATGTTTCAATGATTCAATGTTGATATGTTGTAGAAAATGGTCTGCTGGTTATACTTTGGGAAAACAGACTCAAAATTGCCATAGGATCTGCAAAAGGAATAGCATATCTCCATGAGGACTGTAAGTCAATTCGGATTTCAGTTCGAATCATTTTGGGTATCTCTCGAAATTCATAATCTAGTTCTAGCTGTGGTTGAAGTAGATTCTTTCTACAGGTAGTCCGACGATCATTCATCGCGACATCAAAGCAGCTAATATTCTTCTTGATCCTAAATTTGAAGCAAAGGTAGGCCTCAAATGACTAGAAGTACTGAACTGGGATTGTTGAAATGTTTCTGCTAGTCAATGAACTCTGTGTTTTCGAATTCAGGTTTCCGATTTCGGACTTGCCAAAATTTTCTTTGATGCTAGTCCGTCTGTTACGCACATCTCTACCCGAGTGATGGGAACTTTTGGGTTAGATTCTTTCTTTTCTCCTACTCTCCATTTTAAAACTACCACAACTGTGTAATCATATGAACATTTTCTTATACATTTGCTCTAATGGCATGCGTAATGCAGATACCTTGCCCCAGAGTATGCATTAACTGGTAAATTAACTGATAAATCGGATGTGTATTCCTACGGTGTCATGCTTTTAGAGCTTATAACCGGACGTCGGCCGATCATTGAGCTAGAATCTTCCGTAAATCATAGCCTGGTCGATTGGGTAAGTCACTTGGTTGATTTATTTATGTCTCAAATGATGCAAAACGTGATTAGTTTTACTAAAATCTCTTGCTTTATTCCATGACTATTAGTTGTTGTTAATGCTTGCAATCTTGCATTTTATTCTCCTACATTCT